>JAOBRG010385805.1:0-10879 GCA_027574985.1 Umimayanthus nakama | reverse complement strand
TTGGATTAGCAGCTGGAGTTGGTTATTTAGCAAAGAAAAATTCCTGCGGGCAACAATGACCGAAAAAAAAATTCGTGCATTCTGAAATCTATAAAATCCTGTCATGCTACTCAATCAATAGGCTAGGCATAAATCGCAAGCTATTGTCAGGGGTTCTGACAGGGTACGTTCAAAAACTGAATTGGGAACTGTGAGCTACTGTGTGGCACTATGAAGGTCAATTGTGCGGCAAAAAGACCAGTTGTGCAGCAAATTGAGCGGCAGGCGAATTTTTTTTCAAAAACTTTCAAATGTTTTTGGGGGTGCTAGGTAGTATTTTGGTTGATAATTTAGTTTATTTAAGTAATGGAACAAATATTAGCACTTGAAATCATATAAGCTATTATATTTTGGTGTCAAATAGGCCAAATACTATGTCACGAATATTTCCAGTAAGCAATACAATCCAACCGTCACTTCTAAGAACTGAATTGCTTGTGGGTGTCAAGTAGAAAACATTGAATATAACTCTTTTTACCCGCCTTGTTAATACGCACTCTTTATCTTCGAAAATCAGCATGCGTCACTATTATACACGGAACCCTTTGTTTTCATTTGAAGTATTTTGCACAACGGGACAAAAATACAAATTCGAAAAACTCCAAGTTTTATGAAACACTGAGAATAATTCAAGACAAATTTTTGCCTAGCTTCATTCATCACTTAAGTCGATGTCAATCAGTCACTCAATTTTATGATTACGATCGGAAATCGGTTGCATTTTTTCGAGTATTTCGATGACAAAATAATTTACATTAAAAAAATTTCATTTAGATTTAGTAAAGGTTCTGTCCACTCATCTATCTTCTGGGTTTTTTTGCACATATGCAGAAAGATTTAAGTGAGAATAGATCGTGTAAGTATTCTCCGCAATATTGGATTTTGTCACGTGGAAAGCAAGTCTGGTTCGTTCTCAGTCTCCTCGATCATAAAATGAAAATCGATCGCGCTGTAGAAAAACAGGAGAATAAAACGCCATAAAATTTTTGAAACACTTCTCCCAACAGCAGAACAATATTTACATCAAGTGAATATCATGTTACTTGAACTAGATTTGAGAATGCTGCTGTATTTTTTCAAAAAACTATCAGGTATGTCAACTTACGGGTTACGTGACTTAAGTTGATGACGTAATCAGTCATGACGTCACCTAATTAGAGTCAGAAGATGTGTTAACAAACAAAGAACAGTTGTGCCAAAGCTTTTGGAAATCGGTCAGAGAACAAAAATTTTAAGCCAAAATAATCGAGGGGGGATCAGATTGACCCCCCTTCCTTATGCCTTCTAGGGTTAATTATCATTTGATTTATTACAAGATGTTTTACGAGTATTGAAAGGGGTGTGACAACAATTCTTAATTTTGAAAATATTTTACAGCTGATGACAACGTTCCTTTGTCAAAATTAAGAAGAAAATAGCGATTAATTTTTGGAACCCTTTCGACGAAGCTATTGGCCTAGGGTGTTGGAAACGGCGTTTTAAGGCTTTCAGACTTAAAAACTTTTTTTGGGGGGGGCATGCCCCTAGAGACTAACGCAAACAGCGCTCGCCAAAAATTTTCTTACCATTAAAAGTCGTCCCTATTTCAGTTAAAAGCATGGGTTTAAAGCTCTGCCCCTGGTGTCTTCGCAACTTACACGTGTATCATTACAACATTTTAAAACTTGGTGGTCCCCGTTTCTTGAGAATCGCATCCCCATCCCCCTCCCACAAAAAATCCTGGCTAAGAGCCTGTGTAAAAAGGATGAGGTTTTCAATAAACAGGCATAATTTTATAGCTTTTTTTAAATGTGAATATTAACAGTAACAAAACAAAGCTGTTTTAAAGCCTGTAGAATTCGTAGCTCCTAAAACCATATTTTCAAACTGGGACTGTACACATTTTAATAAAATAAAGCTTCTAAATTTGTATCTTGAAACAACTTGTTTACTTTGTATTGAATGTGTTGCATGCAGTATTTAATACCAAAAGATCTTTGTTATTCATTTTAACGTATCTAAGTAATTAAGTAAACCATAGCTTTATTGCCATGATTTGTTTATATAATATTGCCATAGCTTAAGAGCGCCTCTCAGTATTTTTCGACTAAGGCCGGAAATTTTGAAAAAACGAAATCCTCCAAATTTTGTCAGATGAAAGGCCTTGGGGAACTAATGTCAGATATGTCAATATGAACTGGCTCCGTTATTTCTACTTTCTGCTGTAGAGCATTAACGGTTCCAGCCATTTTGTGTGGATTTGACGCCTTCGCAGGTGTCAAAATTGACCAATTTTAACAGGCGCTCACAGAAGTCCAAGACCATTAAGAAGCAATCTAAGTGCAAACTCTAATACATTTTCATTAATACTTTACCCAAACTTACAGAAAACACGTTTTGTGTACGGTGCCCAGGCCCAACGGTAACTAGTTTTACGAGAAGTATGGAGCAGTTCGTCCGAAAGTGCTTTGCACATCGCGCTTGAAATTCATGAAGTAATGCACTCCGGGTCGGGCGAATTTATTTTTACGCCCACTTCAAGATGGCGACCGTCACGGTTCATTTATTATTCGTAAGGCTATTGATGGTTGTTAGTAGCTATCTTTGGTTAGTTAGGGTTAGGGTTAGGTCAGGGTTACTTTTGTAAGAACTTTAGAAAGACATGCAAAAAACTGTGAAGTGTTGGCAGCGAAATGGTGGGTTAGTGTAGTGGTAGTGAGTAGTGACTCTTGTTTATGAGGTCCTACGTTCGAGACTCGTCACGCCCACCTTTCTTCGATATTTTTAACTTCTGTTTTTTCTTGAAATTTTTCTAAGTAAGAGTTTCAGTTTGACCAAAGTCGCAGTTCTAGTAAGCGTCCGCTATTTGAAGTGAGCGAGGAAAAAAAATCGCCGGGTCGGTTTCAAATATGTTACTGTAACAACCAACAGTCTCAGAATTACACCAACCCGGGCGATCAATAAATTCAAGAACAAACATTGACTCGTGATCATGTGGGTTCATATGAAACCTTTCGTTGTACTATATATTAGAAGACTCGGCTCTCAAGTTTTTTTTTCTTTTCGCTTTCCAATATCAGCATTACAGTCTTGCAAAATGATAATTGTAAGCCATCTTCTCAAAATATATTTTGTTTCTCTTCAAGACTTCAAGAAAAATCAAATAGCCAAAGCTTTCGTTCTCAATTCAATCACACTCTAGTCTAGATCTAATACTCACAAATGTTCAGCCCAGTTTAGAATCTTATGGGTTGCCGCTGGTATTTCAACGTGAGTGATACTTTAAAATTGTTTGATCAATACTAGGAATATCTAGAAAACATATTTGCTGTCATCTTATTGTTAACTTCTGCACTATTTGTTTTCGATCGAGGGCGAAACGAAGGTTACCTGCCAGAACCTGGCCACGTTGCAGCTGATCTGAGTGGTGAATCGGATGAATCGGGAGCTCCCACTGAAAACCGGGATTTTGTTGACAGAGTGAGTTGGAACTTATAGAAAATGACAAAACTGTCACTGTCATGACAGCTTTGAAATGCGTTTCATTGTGTCTGAAAAACAGGTTATATTATTATACATAAGTGATGTTGGGCTACCAAATGTACTGTGGTAAAAAGTAATAAGAGCGCCGCATAGTACGCCAGTAAAACAATTCGCAGCAAAATGCAGTACAAATTACGTGTAACTTTTGGCATAACAAAATAAAATTGCCATAGTAAAAAGATACACTTTTAACGCAAAATGAATAAATTGCATGGAGGAGATTTCTGTTTGATGCTGTAGGTTAGAGGATCATAAGGCACATACTTACTGTCAGTAATAGTTTTGAGTGAATACGTGGTGCTGTTTTTGATACTTGCATACTGAGTATTTAACGTTTTTTGACCCACTGGAACCTTACTGTTGTGGTCGAACTAACAGTATGAATGCTCTTTGTTTTTTAATGCAGGAAAGTGAGTATCGTGTAGATTTCAGACTTTTAGCTTGGGTGGAATCGAAGATGGAAAACCTTGCTGATGAATTTAAAAAGGATATTAAGGTACGTACTTGGATCAGTATTTTTATAATTTGTGAATGAAAAAATATTCTGCCTACTAGGTACAAGTATGCTACAACAATTCTGCGTTTTTGATAAATGAAATTTAATTTGAACTTTTTTAAAACTTTAAAACCATTATGGTTGGAGATAAGTGTATGTCCCAAAAAGCATGCAAAAACAAGTTGACTGTTTTTCCTGATGTAAAATACAAACAAAGCACACAGCCACATTTTTATGTCTCTTTTGTTTGAGTTGAACTTCAAAAAAATTGATTGCATGAGCAATATTTCATAATTAGCTACAGCACACATCAAACAACTTCAGGTAACATGTTTTAATTTTGATATACCCCTCCAAAGTACAATTTTTGACAAAAAGTTTACTGGGTTAGAGCTAGACTGCTAATCAGATTCACTGTCAATGCATGCACGCATCTCTGACGAGGCAATAACGTGTAGTACTTAATAATGTAGCCAATTACTTCTGCAATGTTTTAGTGAGATATCAAGTGATTTTTCTTTTAACTTATTGCTGCCGGAGCGTAGCAGTGTATGCGCGTTTCTTTGAGAGTTGTCGACTTTGTCCGGTTGTCTGTTCCGGTGTCCGTCGGTCCGTCCCATTGTTTGTAATTGGCTCAATCGTTGCCATGGCTTCTTGACGTCACACAGGCCCTTACTCGCATCGCATGCGATTGGTTGCCCCTTTATTTCCAGGGTGTCTCTTACGCAACTGGATTTCTTCACCCGCGAGGCCATGTGAGATCATTGACTATTCCTGGCTCATCTGGGTTATTTTGTCTTTGGACGTTTGTTATTCTGTAATCACTGTTTGGCGAGGGTTTTCTTTGTTCGTTTCATTTGGCAATGATTTTCTTTCTTCAGCAAAACAAGGTTTCGTATTTTCGCTTTATTGTCAAGTCTCGGGGAAGACAATGTACTTTTATTGGCATTGCAGTAGTGATTTTGTTGTCACACGGAAATGCCTTTTCAGTTATAGAATTCAAAGACAATAGACCAAATCGTTGTCAAAGGCGACTCGATGTATCGCCATGCACAAACCATCCAGCTAACATGATGGAGGCCAATGAGCCAAACTCACCCAGCGTGGTGAAGCTATGCATTCAATCAAGTGCAAAAAATGAGCGACAACACTATGCAAGCGAATACTCACAAAAGAAACCAACCCAGCGTGGTGAAAAATTTTGACAAACATTCTGATAAGATGGCAACTGGAGAGTCAAATTCAGCAAGCTCCATAGCGGTGAATCAACTATCAGCGACCAAGCCAAAATGCAGTGCTAACTCAAATACTTTCAATGTTATCTTGGACAATGAGCCAAGCAAGTCAAGTCAAAGCTACACTGCAATATTTTAAAACATTTTTTGTCATTGAAACATGTGGAGAGTCGTATATTCTTAACTATCAGTGCTGTGTGAACTTAAATTTAACAGAACGTACAGTTATCACCTTCAGTGACGGTTTGTTAAAGTTATTATAGTTCAGAAAATTCAGCACACGCCCAGAGTTTTGACTTCAAACCGTTAGTTTTATAAAGTTATCATGTACAGATGAAATTTGTACTTGTGTTAATTTTATATAGTGATACTGCTTGAAAAACAGAAAAATCATACGGCATCATTTTGTCGTGTCCGGCAGCACTACACTTGCCATTGGAAACTGCTAGTTTTATTGTTATTCTGCAGATAGGTTATAAACTTTTTGTTTTTTCCAAACACTTTCCTGAAAATCCCAACTGGGTGAGAAGTAGCGATCGCCTGGATAAACACTATAAAAAAATCAAAATAATGAAAAATAGAATAACTATAACATTAAAAGTAATAATAATAAATTAATATGAATAATAACAACGATAATAACAATATAATAATAATAATAGTAACAATAAGAGTAATGAACTTTTTTGCCTAATATATAACTTTTATTTTTTTTCTGAACTGGTTTTATGATACACTACATCAATTACAACTGTAGTTTCTATGTATTGTTTAGTTTGGTGAACTAGAGGAAAATCGTTTTAAAAACGATAAAGTGTAATAAGTACCCTAGGACAGGTTTTGTACTATAGTTGCACATATTCAGACAACCAGTAGAAGACTAGATTTCTTAAGGTATAGTAGTTTGTTTAAGTAGAAACATGGTAAAGTGTGAAGTTATTAAACGTTATAATGTTTTTAATTATTAAATTTGCAGAGCTTACGGGAACAGGTGGACCAAGGCCAAAAAGAAAAGGCAAAGGTAGATCTGTTAAGATACACATCCTGCAATAATTGTCAAGGAGAGCAGACCCAGAAAATTTAGAAAGGGAGGGCCTGAATAGAGGTGACCAGAAAGAAGTATCTGCTTTCAAAGACCTCTTTTCACTGATTTTTTTGTAGTTTGGTTCAAAACGAGGTTCTGAAAAGTGATCTTTGGTCCGGCCTCGCAAAATACCAATATCTGTATACTCTGGCCTAAATTGGATGCATACCTTAGTGTTTACTCCTTACCACCTGCAGAAGTTCCTGAGTTCAGACCACTTGTTTACCTTTGTGATAAAAGTTTTGGCTTTTGAGGCCCAGTTTACATTGAGGAGGAACAACCCTTCTAGGAGGGTCATCCCTGTTCATTGTTTTTTTTGTTTCCTTTACATAAAAGGAGGGATGACCTTGGGGTAGGGATAACTCTTTCAGCCTGCTGGGGTTACCGCTCTAGAAGGTACAACTTTTTGTTTGTTTAGTCCATGTTAACGCTCGAGAAGGGATAACCCTTCTAGGAGGGACAAGTTTCAGTGGTTTTTAGTTACTTCCGAAAGCGCGCAAACTTATGGTATTGTTTACTTTTCACAATGGCCTCGCGTACAAGAGACTCGATGTGAAGGAATGGAAAGTTTTTTCGGAGAACGCTGGATGAGAGAACGGCTGGCTTACTTCTACATGTAGATACCGAGAGTCTTGGATACGATATGACTTTTGGTGAGAGACCGCGGCCCAAACGATGAAATAACAGTCCAAGGCCCAACGGCAACAACAGCAACAAGGGAATAGCTAGCAGTAAATTTTGTTTTGGCTATTTGCAATTAATCGGACCACAGTCGATCGGATCTGGTTTTGTTGCCTGTGTACGTTTTGAAGGTGCTATGAGTTAGCCTCAGAGATAACTCTGGCATACGTAAAGCAAAGCTATGTTTTATCCCTTCTAGAAAGGTTATCCTTTCTACGAAGGTTATCCCTAATCCATGTAGACAGGGTCTGAGACCCCATTCACCTTCAGACAAAACTTGTAACAGTTTCATTTTAAGCCATGATTTGTTAAGCTATTTTATTTGTGAATCAAGTGTTGTGCTGCCAGCCAGGATTAATAATACTCATGCTAGTTGCTACAAGCTTTTTTATATATAAGAACAAACTTTATAAGAACACACAGGCTGAGAGTTCGCCAAAATGAAGAACAAGCTAAAAACAACTACCAGGCTGTAACTTTGATCATAAAAATTTTAAAATCAATCCTTGTAAACAGGTTGAGGTGTACATGCGCTGTTTTCATTTTTCAAACAATTTTTGTACAACACAGTACATGTAAATAAAAGACTAGCAATAGCTACAGTTGAACCCCGATAGCTCGAACCCTCGGTAAATCGAATCCCCAGCTAAGTCGAAGCAAAACTAATTTCCCTTGGATTTGCCTCAAATATGAATGTAGTTCTAACCACTATATTCGAACCGCGATAACTCGAAACCTCGCTAATTCGAAGCGATGTTTAACCTCCCTTCAGGTACTTTGCTTTGTAATTTTACGCTCGATAACTCAAAGTCGGTTTGTGGAAAGCTTTTTCAACAAATGTTAAAGTGAGATTTAGCGCTAAACATTCTGAAGAGTAGTTACTTTATAGTACTTGTGGTTTTCATGCTTTTGTTTTGTCGTTTTTACGCTCTTACATTGCTAGAAACCTTACAATAAAACATGTATAAACTTGAAACCACTTTAACCAAGTTTTTCTGGGACTTTCCTCAAAATCCCTATTACCTGAAACCCCGATAGCTCCAAGTAATTTTAATTTCCCTTGGAAATTCGATTTACCGGGGTTCAGTTGTATAAGCAAGCTCGTCTCGTTCGCGGATGTTGTACTGACAGTTTCAAGATTTTACCGCAGACCGCTAAATGAAACAATAAGAAATAGGTATTTCTTGGCGCCTTGTAGTTTCGGGAAACTTATCCACTGTTTGGAATGGAAGTATCAGGAAATAAAAACAATTTAAGAACAACTCGAGGCTGAAATCGTCAAAAAACTGAGAACATCCCAACCTCAGCCGAAAGTTGCAACTTCTTACAAAAAGGTGTGTAGTTGCATATTCTTACTCATTCATCTTACATTGCATTTGTTGGTACGTGAATAACTGACTGAACAACATGTTTGAAAATCCGGTAGTGTTAATAATTGGTTGGATTATTTAAGTATTACTGTAAATGCGGCGAGCCTCGCCTGAAGAGAACCTTGCTGCCTATCGTGGCTGCTTAAGCTTTTTTCCCTAACATACATACACCTGGTACTAGACTACTTTGTCAGTGGGAGCGACAACCACCAATTAAACCAACTATTATTTTCTCTATAAGGGCTCCCTGTCAACGACTAGTCACAATGCTAATGACAATTATGTCGGAAACACAGATAAACTCAACTGTAGTTTTCACTGAAACGTGCATTTAGTTATTGTTTAACACATTCGTCTAATAGCTGATTGATATGGCATTAAAGTTTGGTTCACACAACTGACGGAAGCAGAAACGGAGATGAAGAGGTGACGGAATACTCCTTACGTTCTAGTGTGAACAATGAAAACGGAGAAAGAATAATCCTTACCTTCTAGTGTTAAATATGGCAAAGGGAGACGAAAGAATCAAGATTGAACTATGAAAACGGAGAAGGAAGAATCCTCACGTTCTAGTGTGAACCATGGAAAAAGAGACCGAAAAATCCTTACGTTCTAGTTTGAACCATAAAAACGGAGACGGAAGAGTCCTTGTAAACGTTCTGGTGTAAATCATGAAAAGAGAGACGGAAGAATCCTTACGTTCTAGTGTGAACCATAAAAACGGAGACCGAAGAATCCATACATTTTACGTGAACCATGAAAATGTAGACGAAAGAATCCTTACGTTCTAGTGTAAACCTTACAGATGAGATGGAAGAATCCTTACGTTCTAGAGTGAACCATCAAATGGGAGACCAAAGAATTCCTTACATTTTAGTGTGAACCATGAAAACGGAGACCGAAGAATCTTTACGTTCTAGTGTGAACCATGAAAACGGAGACGGAAGAATCCTTACATCTTAGTGTTTGCCATGAAAACGGAGATGGAAGAATCCTTACGTTCTACTTTGCACCATGAAAACGGAGACGGAAGAATCCTTGTAAACGTTCTGGTGTGAATCATGAAAACGGAGACCGAAGAATCTTTAAGTTTTATAGTGTGAATCATGAAAATGGAGACGGAATAACCCGTACGTTCTAGTGTGAACCATGAAAAAGGAGACGGAATAATCCTTATGTTCCAGTGTAAACCATGAAAAAGGAGAGGGAAGAAACCTTACGTTCTAATGTGAACCATGAAAAAGGAGACGGAATAATCCTTATGTTCTAGTGTGAACCATGAAAAAGGAGAGGGAAGAATCTTTATGTTCTAGTGTGAACCATGAAAAAGGGAGGGAAGAATCTTTATGTTCTAGATTGAACCAAGATAACAGAGACGGAAGAATCCTTACGTTTTAGTGTGAACCATGAAAACGGAGACGAAAGCACATGCGGATGTTCGACGAAAGCGGAGATGAAAAAAACGAGCTCATTCATGCATGACTGGAACTCGCGCTTTCGCTCCACGTATAAAGTATGTGTCAAATTTCTAGTCATATCTCAGTGGTTTAATCACAATAACAACAAAAAGCAAAGCATGCCGGTATGTGCTCAAGGTTCTCTAAGTAAACTACAGGCCGTTAGTATAGTCGCACCTTTATGGCCTTTTTGACTGTATGGTGTGTGAAGTATCGTAGCGTCTTGTGGCAAGACCTCTGGTATCCTGTGATATGTCAAACCTTTTATTGTATGTCCTTGGTTGTATATTAACACGATTCTATGGTAAATTACGTATGAGGTTCTAAGACAATCTAATTCTTGTATTTGAAAACAATATAGCTTTTGGAACAGATGAGGGAACAGGTTAAGCAGGAAAGCCAGAAGCAAATTGAGTGTCTCATAAATGAAGTAAAGAAACTTAAAAATGAAAACGGCGATCTGCGTAGAAAGTTTGAAGAGGTACAACAAAAGCAAAAGCAGGTAAGATTTTCAATGTTCCAATTTGTGTTTATAAATTATAGAAACTAGCAGTGGAATGGCAAAAGCGAAATAGGTATTTTTTAATTATGGTAGGACATCTGTGGCAAACAGCAAATGTCATGGAATAATGAATATCTTTATAACTGCAAAACTTCACTCTACAAACAAAAGCAGAAAATACCCACTTAACAGTTACATTGCTGTTTTAACGCTCTGGGCCAGTTAATCGAAAGTGGACTAGCTCTTACCCATAGCAAAAATCTAAAATGCAGTTGAGTTAACCTCCCAGCGAGTGCAACTGAGCATGACCGTACTGAAAAAGATGGCGACTAGTACTTTTACTCATAATTCGTAGCGCACAAAAAATCCTAAATATAGTTGCATGTAATGGAAAAGATGGCGACTGATACTTCTATGTCTTCATTATAGCGAGGTTCCACTGTATTCACGAATACCGGTGAGATCTGAATCTCCAACAGTACACAGAGCTGTG
>JAOBRG010385783.1:0-10880 GCA_027574985.1 Umimayanthus nakama | reverse complement strand
TTTTTACAAACTTAATTAGCTAATGTGGCAATGCACCCTACAAGAAACATGTTAGCCTTGAACTCAGTAATAGCAATATGACAAGTTTGTTTTTGTTTTCTCCTTTATCTATAATTTTTGACAATTGCTGCAGTTTTCAGCACGTACATGTTAGTCTTGAACTCAGTAATAGCAATATGACAAGTTTGTTTTGTTTTCTCCTTTATCTATAATTTTTGACATTTGCTACAGTTTTCAGTACTTTGATATATATACTCGCAGTGTGCAAGCCTAAGTTCACTTTGTAACTGCTTGATAAAAGTCGCTACAAGTCTCTACATACAGTCATACATACACCAACTGAACAAGGTTCCAACTTCAAAAAATTTCTTCAGTTCACAGTCATTTTCAGTCACTATCTGTTTCGCCACACGCTTGATATCAAAACGTGATAGAGAAGTTGAGTTCATCCATACATTAAACTCCATACACAAAAACCATCATTCGAGGTAACAGCTTTACAGCGCCGAAGGAACGCTGCCTTTAAAAGCAAAAGAACTCAATACCATGTTTTCCAGTTTATCCCTAAGGTATTGAAGACTCCTGATGTAAACCAGTATAACTCTGGTTTCCCACCCTTCTATCTCGTAAATTTCTCTCAGTTCGTTGGCCTGTTCCAGTACATGATTCACAACCCCCAACAGTTGCAAGATTTCACCCTCTTGATTGGCCTGGTAAAAGGAAGACAAATATAAATGTCTGCAAACTTTCTGATTCTTTTTTATACTACACCGTTAAATGCGTTTTATTATCCCTTTAAATTCAAGGTCACTGAGTCAGTCAACTTGTCCTCGAGACAAAAAATTATAGCGTTAGCGACACATTCTACTGGTTTATAACTTAGAAAACAGACCTCTGATTTTTACTTCTAATGCGTGTAAGATCGCAGGCCAAGACCGATTCTTAATATTTTTCGAAATAACAGTACGAAAATCAGTTTTGCAATATCTGAGTTTTGCTTTATGACAGCGAAACAATGTCGGTGACACAAGGCAAAACCCAAAATTTCCTAACATACGTAATGATTTTACGTACTTATAACCGAAACGTCAAGTGTCAAACAAAGTAAAATTTACCTGATACTAACTGAAAACATACAAGAAATGTGGTATGCAATTCTAGTATTTGGAAGATTGCAGATTAGACAGATTCCATGATTTCATTTTATTTTACCCCTTTAAGGCTGTTCCTGTTGGTTGTTATTCTAAGAAAGAATAACTTACTGTTAGTACTAAACTGACTGTGAGTTTAAGAGTTAGTAATGTGCTGCCGGAGATCGGGATGAGAATGAACAAAACATATCAAAATTTAAAAAATTAAATAAAAATAGATATTTTAAAGGAGGCTCTTTTGCGACCAAGTGATGAATAGCCTTGACAGAATTCTCTTTTTTAAGTTTATTATCCAAAGATTTGTAAAAGCCAAAGATTTGTAAAAGAAAATGCCTTAATCCTTCAAAAAGACCTTGTCCACTAATTTCGTTAAAGCTATCTGCAGTTTAAACCAATCGATTACTTTTTGTGATGACACAGAGCATATAAAGTCAAGACGACTGATAAAAAGAAAATACACCCAATCTCTCTAAACCTTCGCCTAATAAAACAGACCATTCATACCGTTTCCTTTTGGAAAATGTAAACCGATATCTGAGCAGTGTTTGTTCATAGCAAATAGTTAGACAGTTCGTTGTCTTATCTTTTAGTATGCTGAGATCAAACGTTCATCATACCATCGTTCGAACTATCTCCAAACTAATCAAGGTAATTCTGATAAACCAAACATAGCTGCAAAGTAGGCGCGTTCTGAAGGTTTCTTTGGTCGATCGATTCAGAGGGCGAAAAAATCGAGCGATATTCCGCTGAGCGTGCATGGTCAATCCTGGTAGAAAAGACGCTAAACCAACAGCAAGTTAAGAACAAACTCAAGCTCAAGCTCTGTTACAGGTCCAAAACACATTTTTTTTTAACTAGAACAGTCATTTTCTGCCTAAAATAGGAAGATGAAAAGCGCAAATCGAAAACAAAATGTTGCTCACATAACTGACAAACAAAATGATGAAGAAATTAGCGAAAACGAATATTCAACACTGGGATAACATTCCGAACTTGCACTTAGTTTTTGGTATAGTAGTTGAAAAAGTAAAACTGCAATAAAAAATGTTTGTTCCTGTTGGCTCGGTTATTCAGAGAATGATAACAGTGTTAATATTAGGTGCTAACTGGGAATCAAGAGGATCAAATCCTTGTCAACTAGCTACATATACACATGACCGCAGGTTATTCTTACCATTGCTTGTATCCTTAAAGCAGTCTGTCAATTTAACTACCAGATAACTATACGATAGTATCGCCCAAAGGTTTTAGGTTTTTCACCATCGGGCATGCGCAGAATCGATGGTTACATCCAGGAACAAATTGACAGGTACTGCACCACACATACGTTATAACTAGCTGCCGCTGGCCATGCGCATGCACAAATGCGAGTTAGCTAGGGCCGAACGTTGAAAAGCTTGCTCCTTGAAAACCCGTGTTTTTTGCAGTTATAAAAAGCAACCTGTACATTAATTACGAACTGGACATTTTGTACTCGACGAAGAAGAGAAAGACATAAAAAATTGTGTGTTAAACCCTTTCCTTTTGCAAAGAGTTCTTGACTTTGCAAGTTTGTCATTTTAATTTGCATTTACGATGATCCAAGTAAATCTGATGGGGGAGCGAAAGCGCTGGGATCCTCCGTAAAAAATAAATAAACGAGTTGACGACTTATGGCTTGAATAAAATGTTTTAAACACAACTTATGATCTTATTCTGCCAACTATCAGCAATGGAGATGTTAATTTGGTATGACTATTATTAAGAAGGAATATTTTTGATATGACGCTAGCGCTTACGCTGTGTCACTGACCATCTTGCAGAGCGAATCTTATAATATTTCACGAAAACACGTTGAAACTAAGAATTAGCTCGGTTTTTTGTTGTGTACAACTTTCTTTAACACAGGAGTTTTATTTTGAAACTTTTTAACAATCAAACATAACAATAACTTGATGTTTTGAGTTAGAAGAAAAAAAATATTGTTATATAATGGTGTCTTCTGCAATTAGGGGAACTGGCATATTCTGAACACCTGTTGGAAATATTCGGAAACAAGGATCAAAACCAGCAAACAGTTTTGAGTTAACCTTAACTTTAAAAGTAAAAATATTTTTTAGACTTAATACAGGATTTGCGTCGTATTTTATCGTAAGAAAACATGAACCGCAGTAGTAAACTAGATTCATTGAAAAACATAGTATTAGAGTTCTAAACTTATTTAGGCTACAAAACTCTTGCTACCGAACGTGACGATCAGCACAAATGTACGTCAAAACAAAGCAAGTACGTGTGGGAAGTTTTGAAGCCGAGATAGGTTTTAAAAGATTTCTAGCAGACACTGTTGAATTTTTTAAATCGCCCTTGCCATGAAAATCTACCATTCAATTTTGAATGGTAATCTATTTGGTGGCTGAAAAACGCAGGAAAAAAATAGTACCTTTTGAGAAGTTTTCATAACTTCCCAAAAACTTTGTATTTCAAAATACAGTAGCCTGTATGTTTTGTCGTAGACAGATCATGTAAAAGAGTTTGTGCAAACTTTGCAAGTTTGAAAGTTTAAAGGTATCAGTTAAAAAAGAAAAACAACCAAGACATACCTCAGGTTAGAAGCGTCTTCCAGTTAAATCCAAGTTTAAAAATTTTTTAAGGGTGATATCCTTTACGTCAGTAGTTCACCCACTGCAAAAGGACAAACATATATGAAACATGTTTTAGCACAAATGATGTTCTAATCACTTTTGAAAAACTTTTAGTGAGACAACACCTTTGCATACAGGTGAAAACCTCAACATAATTATTTTTAAAGAGTTCCTCAACTTCAGGAACAAGTTGTAATCAATCTGATAAAACACGCGCACTGATTGGCTCTTGGGTCTAAAACAGCATCACGTTTTTTTTATCAATTGACCCACATCCGGCTAATGTGACCGTGTGACGTCTTCTGCAAAACTGTGTATCATTAAGCCTGCTCTTAAGCCTGGTTTCCATATGGTTGTATCTGTCGTATCTGTCTGTTCTGTCGTATGAAATTAACCCCATGCAACGCAAACACAACCCGAAACGACTCACGCACCTGTTAAGCATCTTGAGTTTCCATATGGTTGTACCTGTCGTATCTGTTGCTTCTGCTGCAATAATTATTGACATGCATTTCGCTATCAACTCCACTGAAATACGGACGAGCGCTTCCTACGGCTAATATGCTGTTCTAGCCATCCTGGATTTGCCAAACCGTTTGGAACAGAGACGGCATCTCACCCAGAATCCGGCCGGACCTGCTTTGTCTTTCGAGTTTCGTAGCCATCGCCAATAGCTTGAGCGAATGCTCTTGTACTTTTCTCCGCTTCTGTTCGGCGGTAATTCAGTAGAACTTTCGCCCAATGCTTTCCAGAAGTTATCTCTAGCTTGTTTGGTTTAGTAATCTTTCGAAAATTTGTTGTATAGACATTCATAGCGCTGAAGTTCTTCCATGAGGGACAAGTCATTCAGAGGGACTTTCGACCTCCGCCGCCGTGTTAGAAACAAAGAATTGCAATCTGAGATATATTTTTGTTGTATTTGTTGTATGAGTCGTTTGCGAGGTTTTCCATTAACAAAATGCTGCAGTATCATGCCCATTTCCTGTTGTATCTGTTGTAGAGATAGAATCATTTTTATCTCAGACAACATGTTGTATCTGTCGTATCTGTCGCATTGGGCTGTTGTGTGTGAGGTTTCCATATGGTTGCATTTGTTGTAACAATTTTTATGATACGACAGACACGACAGATACGACAGATACAACTATATGGAAACCAGGCTTTAAAGCAGTACTTTGGACTAAGAAATTAAATTTTAGGGAATTTTTGGAAAGAAGGTTAAGTCTTTAAAACACTATAGAGTAAACTCTCTAAATACATATGATGGTTGGGTGGGGTTCTCGACCATTTAAAGTTTTATTTGTGTCTTGTCTCGCGGATTGGGCCTGCACGACATGATATACAGTTTTGCAGACGTCCTCGTCCCTGATTGGCTTATTCCAGGGACTCAGACCTTCAAAGGTTTCAAAAACTTTGGCAATTTTTGTGTACGAAACGTCCTTTACAAAAATTACAGTTGTGGGAAGATCAAAACCAAAATAACACAAAAACTTATTTGCCCAGTTAAGCATTATTTAACTTGTCTCCTTGAATCAAACATGTGTTTTACAATGATTTTCTGTGCGTTTCTGAGAATCTTTAGTGCTCAAAAACTATACTTGAATTAAATATTTGTTTTTATTGTTGCGTAGCAACTTCTGTGAAGCTCGATCTTCAAGTTAGTTTACAAAAAAAATGTTTTCCCACGTTTTAGTGACCCTTTTTTTAAAAATGTATGAAATAAATTGGGATGTTTTATTATTGAAACCAAAAATAATGTTTAATTTTTGTTGAGAATATAGTTAAGTGGTCGAGCTGCCCTTGTCTTTCATTTTCTCGGTATTCTAAAGTGTAGCTGCTGAAATTCGGAGAACTGCAGACCATAATGACCACCTGTTTCTAAACAAATAGTTTTAAAACAACCATTGCACTTCGACGAGGCAGGATAGCTTCAAGCGTTAGTTGCGATTTGGTATCCACTCATAATAAGCTATCCTTATAATAAACTCGGAGCTTCCAAGCGATCATAAACTACAAATCATTTGTGGGTTCAATAAAGGATGCTTACACTTACATGTTATCAAAAGAAAAGAAAGAAGATGAGGCCTAAAAAATAAACTTGCTGTTCGTTAAATTTAACGAAATTTAGGAGCAAAACAATCATTGGACAAAACTGACAAAAGTTCTTACCGAGACATTAATTCTGCACTCATGAAATTAAACGATATTGTGCACATTGCCCCCTAAAAGGTTTTGTTCGGCAACTACTTGTAAGGAAATACTTATCTGCATGGCTACCGAGATCTCACACAGATGTTTTATGACTATGGAGACAAAAACTGCTGGGTATGAAAAAGATTTCCTGTAGAAATAAATGCTTGTCAAAAGCATTTATCATGAATACCAGACTTTGCGTTTGACATGTTAAGTATTTGCAGGAAGATCAATGTTTAGTGAATCTGGTTCGAAATTAAAGAAAAAGTGCTTTGACTTGTTGCGGACGATCGGATTACGTGGATTTATATTGTCTGCCTGGATAGTATACAGCTCTTGGTTTCTGTACACTCGTCTTTAATGTAAGAATGGTTTTCATCGTAGATTGTTTTGTCAGGCGGTGTGGGCGATATTATAAAACACTATCGCTATTATTTCAAACAACACTTACTTCAGCAACAGCAAATATTGTGAAAAAGATGATCCTAACGTTAGGGATGATCATATGGAAGGCAGGCTTAAAGTCTCAAAATACAGCTATTAAAACGTGACACATTTGACACACAGTGTTTAACCCTCGAACGTCTAAGGGGGGTCAAATGGAGCCCAACCCAAAGTTTTTTCAAACCTAAAAATTGAATTTTGAAATAACCAAGATAAAACTTTCATTACCTGTATTCTGATAATGAACACATTGTCTTGCGTTACACTGCTGACAAAATCACTTATAAATAGTGCAAAATTAGTTATGCAAATAAAAGTTTGAAAACAAAATATGTAACTTTTTGACAATTTTTTTAACTTCCTTTTTTCCACTCTATTCTCACTTTTGTTCGTATTTGAGGTGTGAAACCTGGTTTCTACTATTTTCAAGGAAATTTGCTGCTTTTTTGCTGAAAATAAAAACTTTGAAAAATCCAAGATGGCAGCCAAAATGGCGGACATGTTGTGAAAGAAACTGTTGCCATAGCAGCAGTTCTTAGCTAAAACTTGGTTCTTGATATAAAAACTAATTAGCTAGCCCAAAGCTACATACATGCCAAAGCTTGGTCTTTTACCTGCAACCGTTTGGGAAATCTATAGGGGGCTATAAATGACTCCTCCCGCTCGCCTTGGGTAAATCCCAGAAGGTAAAAGGGAGGTCAATCTGACCCCTCCCCCTCGATTTTTTGGCTTGAAATTTTTGTTCTTTTTACCGATTTCAAAAGCTTTGGCACAACTGTTCTTTGTTTGTTAACATACCTTTTGATACGTTTTGCTAAAACAAATGAGCTTCTATCGCGCGGATTTACCATTGCTGAAGCCTTTTCCATAATGAGCTACCAAGATGCAATCCCTATAGAGTGGCGTAAAGAGCTAACGCAAAAACATTTGTCGGTAGCTCACGCTCCAAACCAAAAAGATAAGCTTTTAATTAATAACAGTCTAACTCCGTTTACTAAATTAACACACAAAAGTGTTTACCTTGAACTTACGTCAAAAAAACAGCGTACCAACCGCACAAAAACAATTCACAAACGACTATCCAAATGCTAGTTTTGATTGAAAAGCCATATAGAGCTTCCTTTAAAGGTAACGGTGGATATAAGAACACGCCAATTTCAATATAAATTACTTCACAGAATTCTATCTCTCAATAAAGCTTTATTTAAGATGAACATTGTTGATACAAACAAATGCACTTTCTGTAATGAATTTGACAAAACAATAGCACACTTAATGTTTCTATGCAACCACTCATTGTCTGGAGCGACGTGGTGGATTGGCTAAAGAATTTCAAATTAAACGTTGGCCTTTTGAACGAATTCAATGTTCTTTTAGGTTTCTTCAATGTGAGTCACTTGAAACTTGTTAACCATATTGTTTTAATTGGCAAACAAACGATTTACACTTGCAGAGCAAAACATAATTATAAAACCCGGTGTCAACCTCTTTTTAGCAAATTTACGAAAGACACTGATAATCGAATTGAACATTGCATAAAGGAGAGGAGCTTTAGAATCCTTTTATTGCAAATGGGACAATCTTGTGACTTGGCTGCAAATATAAACATACTTGTTAACTACCTCATATACAGATATTTTCAATATTGTTATCAAATAGTTATCTATAGTTTTTTTGTTTTGTTCTTAAGCTTGTTTTGTGTTTTGATTTTATTTTTAATCAGTTAATTATGCTTATAAAGTTATATCTAGAAGAAAAAACCTCTTTATTTCTTATACCTAACTAGGTGACGTCACGATTGATGACATTATCATATCAAGTCACGCAACCTGTGCTTTGCCTACAAAAGTGGAAGTTTTCGCCAAAAATTGGGCTATTTTTGCCTAAATACTGAAAGCTTCACACTATTTCTTACAATTTTTTAAATTCAAATCGCTAAATGATGTTTTCTCACCATTTTCAGTGTTTAATTCGAAAAGCTGAAAATTTGAAAATCAAAGATGGCGGTCGCAGTGCCGTTATTTATTTTGTTGTGGTTGCTATGGGAACCAATTAAACACCACGTGGTCTTGATTAATTAAAAGTAAATAAAAGTTCTTTGTGTATACCAAATATCACTTGGATTGGATGAACGGTGTTAAAAGTCGAGGAAGAGGTCCAATTAACCCCCTCCCGCCTCCCTCCTTATGTCTTCGTGTAACTTTTTTGCCTTTTATGGTTATTTTGTTACGAAAAACAGCTCGGTCGTCCGAGGGTTAACTAAAGCTCTGCTAGCAGTAAGTACATTCCATTTAAAGTATGCTATTGAAGTCAATTGATTGTTGCAATTATCAGAATGGTCAATAGCCTTGCAGCACAAAAAAATCGTAAAAAGTAGTAAAATTTGCGACTCTCAGGCAAGCAAAAGATTCTGTGCAACGCAATGGATGAATTTGATGGTGACGAAAACGCTAGCTCTCACTTAGTATATGCCAGCCAATATCTGCCCATGTTTTAATGAACAGAGGATATGTCCGTGAGCCAAAAACCAGTTTCCACCGTGCTGAAGAAGTAATCATATTGCAAATCTGCATCGACGGTAGAAGACACTTTCATTTGAATGACAGGCAGTTGGTTCAGCTGCAAGATCAAACTATGTGCATGACAAACTAACGTTGTTTTTACCAGCTCAGATATTTCCAAATAAATATGTATACAATGAAACACAAGTATATGTTATGGTTGATAACATTTTTAGCAATCTAGTAATCTGCCACACTTAAACGTATCCATGCACCAGTCCAAGCTGTTAGGTATTTTCTGTTTGAATAAATGTAAAACGTGTTGCCTAGCAGGCAATATCTTACAACCTATTACGATATCTTTCATTATATAGAGCACCAAAGCCTTCCTTTCAATTCGACAAAGACATCTCAAGACTGGGGATCGCACAGCAGAAAGCAGGATAGGCATTCTATGAAGAACTACAAAATAGTTTGTTAGTATTCCTGGCCTGAAGCCAGTTTTCCTGTGTGTGGTTTATCTTAAAGCAGATGACATATTTCAGAATATCCATCCCTTTTAGCGAGGAATACTGTAGTCAATTACATTGCAGCAGGTACACTGCTTGTAAAGAACTGTTAACTTCACAGTTTTGGTTGTGTTTATTTGCTGTTGTTGTTGTTGTTGTTGTTGTTGTTGTTGTTGTTATACTCAGTGACGAATGAGTCATCTAAACAAACAATTAATATCTGTTCCTTTAAAGTCGTTAGTTACAGTTTCAATCTTTTGTTTCGCCAGTCTACCTTTATGGTGTATAAGTATTTGAAGGGGAAGAGTAAAGGTTGGATACAGACTAACTGAAAACAAATGTTTACTTACATAATTGAACAAGACACAAAACGTTTTTGAAAGATGACCTTCAATGTCTTTAACTTTGGGAGTGGAAATTGAGACTCCCTTTCTTGTTTGACTGTTGCTGTGCTCTATTTGACTATTACTGTGCTGTTTGGGGTGGCTGTTGGCAAACGAATCGGACTGCAGAGGATCGCTGCCAGTATAACAGAAAGGCGTAAAGATAACAACGCAACTTTCAGCTTGCCTTCCTTGGAAAATCGGTGGAAGTATCGCACCTGTCTACAAATCCTTAAATGTATTCACCAACTTGCGCCTGCTTATCTTTTTAATAGTTTCAGCTATTCTTCTGACTTCCACACCTACAACACGCGCCATAAAATCAATTGCGCTTGCCCCTTGCTAGAGGACGAAAAAACACCAAACATCATTCCAGTATAACGAAGCTAACCGAAACACATTAGGCAAATAACATCTCTGCAAAGATTTAAACAATTAACAAGCGCTGAAATCCCATTTTTGTAAGTAATACCTTGTTAGCTTAATTGTTCTTTATTTCCTCCTTTCTGTATTTGAGTCAACATTGTCGGGAACTCGCCTACATTAAAGACACAAAATCACTTCTTCACTTGTATTGTGGCTCTAGAGCTGTTCAGTTGTCTTAGCAAATTCAGAATCACAACAAGAAGCTCGGCATTTTTGCACACTCCCATTACACTTAACTTGCATATTTAATTTACTGTCCGGTGGCGCAAGTTCACTGGGTCCTGCCAACCACAAAATATCTTGCGTCACATGTGCTCAGTTAGTTACATAAGTTAAACATTGAATTTTCAACACCCTCTCCCATATTTTCCTTTAAGAAGAAAATATGTTCTTGAAAACACAACAACAGTTATCATTCTAGTTCTTGCTCTGCACGAGCAATTTTAGCAATCGTTTCCCCTGCTGCCACCGCTGCACTGCATTTTGGTCTGTTGGGTATTTCCCGTGGGTCAGGCAGGTCCGACTCAACTGTTATCCGGTTACAAGACAACTCCAATGAGTACAGGTGTTGGATAGCTCTTTCAATGTAACCAGTGCCTGATAGATAGATAGATAGATAGATAGATAGATAGATAGATAGATAGATAGATAG
>JAOBRG010385782.1:0-20090 GCA_027574985.1 Umimayanthus nakama | reverse complement strand
CCATCACCATTACCATCACCATTAACATAAACATTACTATTACCATCAGCATAACCCTTACCGTTCCATCACCATCAATATCACCATCACCATTTCCGTTATTGTTACCATTACCGTTACCATTGTCGTTAACATTTTCTTTGTCATTTTCGTACATGTCACTTCGCCTGAAAAGTCAAAACGCTTCAAACGGGATGCTCGATCAAAAACAGTTCCCGCCAACCTGGAGATGAACGCTTAAATTTTATCAAACATTGTTTATCAATTACGTCATTTTCATTATTGTATTGTATTGTGTTAACATTATTGCCATTGTTATCATTATCGTCATTATTGCAATAATTATTTTCAGTGAGATTATCACTATCATATCATTGCCATAACTGTTAGCGTTATCAGTACCATTATCATTATCATCAAATACCATCAGCTTTCTTGGTAGTTGTCGCATTCAGTATCGATGGCTCATTAACTACCACTCACTTTGTTGTACTGATAATCTGCCGAGAATGATCCGCTGACTACGCTGGGAAAAGACGCCTCCAGATTGATAGATCTTGCGGTTGCACTAGAGTAGGTGTGCCAGGACTTGAACATCTCCGAGAACAGGTCCACACGACTGTTCTTTTGAGGAATGACGAAGGCAAAGTCAGGCAGGAGGTACTTGCCGTCCTCCGTGGTCTTGCAAGACGAGTAGTTATGGACTAAAACCCGTCCCATGGCAAGATTTTGTAGGTTATCCCATCCTCCACCGGGTAATACCTATAGTGATAAATATATCATCAGTAAAATGTCGTACTAAAACTCGATTTTGCAACCTTGCCTACTGTCGAATGTGTTCCCCTTGGTAATCTGGTGACAGAAAAAGTCCTAGTTGCCAGGTTGGTCGGTTCTGTAAATTGAGGCCAAATATTTAAAAAGCCATGGAATAGATAATAACATCAAAGCTTTAAAAAATCTGCGGGTTGTTCTACCCTATGTATAGCATAAACTCAAGAAGTAAATAAGATCAAAGTCGTTCGGCTTTCCTACACGTTACTCAAACTTGGACAATTGAAAGAGAACATTGACAGAATCACTTTTTAGGGTAACAAGACTGAGTGATAAAGTGGTGGCCGTATATGTGTCAAGAATTATTAAATTCGTTTTCAAGAGTTACTGAAATGACATTACATGATATGTTGGGAAATAATGTCACAAATTAGTCAGGCAGTCGTCGAACATACAGAACAATTTGGAAAAACATATTTTTTGGTCGATTTGTTTTGATAGTCTAGTTTCTTGTATCTTAGAAAGCGCGTTTTGTAAGAACCAGTATCTTATTCTTATATCTTATCACCTTATTTCCCGATATTTCCAAACAGTGGATTAGTTGCCCGGAACAAAAAAAGCGCTAGGAAAGACATGTCTGCTATTGTTTTATCCAGCAGTATGCGAAAAAAATTGAAACTGTCAATACATCACATGCTAGCACTCTTCCAGCGCCCGATGACCAAGAATATCTACTTAAACAAGTCCTTGTAAAGATGTATAGTACGCTGTTTCTCAATCTGCGTACAAGGACTAAGGGGAGCGTCACATATCGATTTCTCCACGAGAAACGTCATGGCGACATTAGGGGGAGGGGGGTTGGGAACCGTGACGTTTTTTAAGTAAACAACGTGGGAATATCGATAATTGTGGGAGAACACTTGAACTTTTTAAAGTTTCATTTTTATGATAATAACAAAATCATTGCATAGCTGTACTGATGCAAGAGATCTACCAGAGACACCATCGCCCAGTTTCTTCAACAACAACAATCAAGACCAACCTGATGTCCTGGGCGATGTATCTGGAAGTCAACCTATAAAACGGCCGCGTGTGGATGAGAGCCTTTGGGGCAAGACAGTTAGGTGAAGTACGATGAGGGTACAGCAGAAGAGAGGTGGTGGACAGGGGTGGTAGTTGAGACGGTAGCAGAATTCAGCTATACGTTGTTCTTCCCCGATGATAGAGAAATATCGGAATTTAACAAAGAAGAAATTGTTGTTCTTGAACAGGGAGAATCGTAGGTTGGAAAGAGCGTAAAAGTACCCTTTGTAACAGATGATGGAAAGGATGAGCTGTTTGACGAAATTGTTGTCAAAGCCATCAGCGCCAACAAGCTTCAGGTTTTTTTTCTTGATGACCGTCAAATTGATGATACGAACATAAATTCAGTCCGTTTTGTTTGAAACGCTTGAAAAATGGCTGTTTGCAGATTATAGATTTATACTGTTGTTACTGTTTGTGTCATGGACGTTTTAGTTCGAATGCATTAAGCCTTTTATCGAGTCGTAATGAACACTGTTAAATGCTTTGAAAGATCACGAATTTCAGATTTTATAATTGACAACATTTTTATATGAACATTACGATATTGAATTTGAACAATCGCTTGAACAAGAGTACTGATTGTATGGAATTTTCAAGAGAGAAACTAAATAGCATAGCACTGCAGAAACATTTTTATCATTATTTTGTGCATTTCAGAACATTCCTGGGATTGATCAGGTTTGAAAAATCGTTGATTTGACTGCGGCGTCCAGCATGCGCAAAGTAATTTAGAACCGATTGAATCAAAAGAGAAGTCAGTAATATTAAATCATGTAGTACTTTATGCGTATGCATATTAAATCATGTAGTACTTCATACGAGTATCGAGCGCTGAGGATTCTCTGAATTGTCTTATTATTATTATTATTAATCTGTTTTAATACCGAATTGCCCTTTAAGGGAGTTTAAGAGGCATTTATATATAAAACAATGAATATCGCGTTAAATATAAGAAAAACATCGATTATTTCGTCTGACGTTTCTCAGGGGGGGTGGAGGGGGGGAGGGTTGAATCGAAACGTCGCCATGGCGTTTCTCGTGGAAAAAGCGATATCTGACGCTCCCCTAAATAAATTTATTAAGTTTTTCTTGTCCAAATTTCAGCCTGGTGATTGTTCTTAGCTTCTTCTTACCTTTTTGGGCCAATCTCAGCCTGATTGTTATTATAAATTTGTTCTTATAAGAATGCGTGTATAACATATAGTCGTATTCCTCCTCCCTGCTCTATTTCTCCTCCTTCAGATAATACAAATTATGAGTTGCATGGTGAAACATATTTATTAAATACAGTCCGATGGTTATTCAATTTCAATTTGATTGGTTCGGTGGTCACCGGTTATCAGCCCATATTCTAGTGATTGACTGTATAAAAAAAAAACCGCCGGAAACGGAAGCTATTTTTAGGTTGGCGGCTTCTTCAGACACAATTTATTTTCAATTAAATATTGAAAAAATAAGCTGTTTTTGTTTTTAATAAAACTGTAGTTTGTATTAATAAAAGAATCATTCGACTTGACCTTCTGAATATTAGCTAATTATAACAGATTCGCGCTCCGCGCTCATCTGTTGTTTAGCAGATAATATTCAGTGCGGTCTCGTAAAATAATTGTTTTAACAACTAGTGTATTTAAAAGTACAAGAGATCAATTATCTATCAAAATCGATCGAGGAAAAGAACAGAATGAGTTAAATGCTCACCTCTAATATGTTAGTGTGGTTGTACATCATCTTGCAGGCCCGTGGATTGCCAACGGGGAATTGTCTAGTACCCTGAGAGTTTGCGCAGCAGACCAGACAAAGCCAGTTACACAGGGTTGTGAGAAGAAGTACTGTTCTGGCGTTCTTCATTTCCGTCTGTCTTCAGTGTGTTGCAGCAGGTAAGAGCTAAAAGTCATGAAAATTGCGTGAATCATATGCATTTTTTTCAAGAACAGCAACAACAATAACAACAACAACAACAAAAACAATAAAAACTTTATTACACCCTCTCTACATCTTATTTTGATAAAATACCAAAATAAACCAAGAATCGAGCTAATTGGATTACCAGCTTCCAAACTGAATAACTTTCCAATACGATCGGAATTGAGTACAATGTACGCGTTATAAGACAGTGATTTAGTTATAGTGGTTTTAAAAGACGATCACGATTCAAGTTTATCCACATTCAGAGAGGCGTATATGAGGCGATGCTACACTAGCATTATGCAGAGTAAAAGTTTCTCTAGGTATCCTTAGACTAATTAAGGATGTTCTGAGGAAGATCTCCAGGAGGTTCTTCAATTTGGACATTATTCAGTCCAGCCTCAACATTCCTTTAAAAAAGGTTCTCTTAGAAAAAGAGTGTATTTATTACTTTAAAAAGCACTCATGCCCCTTAACCCACCTAACCCCCACCTGCAGCCAGTTTATCAATGTTGAAATCATCAGGAACCGGGTAGTAACTTTAAGACTGGAGGGGGAGGGAGGGGGGGGGGCATTTAGTGACACGAAATCGGGGGCTACAAGACACTTTTTCTGAATAAATCTTCAAAATTTTTAAAATACTAGGGGAGGGCGTGTGCCTCCCCCCCACCGCTGCTCCGTGGTCCCTGATTATCCACACAAAGTAAGATCGATGTTTGGTGCACAACAATTCATCTATAATGAAAAAGCAAACTGATACTCCCAACTTACTTACCAAAAACCTACAGATAGCTGACTTAGTATAGTTTAACAATACGTCTCATGAATGTTAGGGGCTGCGAGAGTTAATCCCCTTAATTCCTAAAACTTACGCGTTTGTACGCTTGTGCAAACAATTTTTATAAAAAAATCAAACATGTATACCCCCTAAGGGAACGCGGGGGGAATTTAGTCCATCGCAAAATAATCTGGTCAAGACTTTAAGTTTTTGAATTAACTGAGGCTAATATTTGAAAATCTATAACCTCTGCTCGTTGAAAACGGTTTGGCTAAAGCTCTGGAATAACAAATTCAGCCTCAAAGTAAAGTTACCCAGTATAACGTTGTGGCAGCAAATTTGTGTGACTCGTATTTCAAGAGGTCAGGTCGAGCGTTCGCTCTTGTCGCAAAACAAATAACAACATATGGTGATATCCCATGACCTGACCAGCAGTAAAACAAAATCTGTAAAAGTACGTAAATGTCAATTCTAACTAACCCAAGATTTACCATAAAATGAGGTCCAAAAACAGCTTGTAGATGTGGGGCTCCAATGGGGACGAATCCGGTTGAGAAGAAGGAAGACACAGCCGGTCAGTTGAGCAGATGTACCTTAGCAGCACCGCCGTGCGAACGAAGAGAGAGTCCGATTGCGAAAGTGATTGTGTTTTGTTGCCATATAAAGCCACGCTGTGTTGGACTCCTGGGGTCTACTGTTAACACCTAAGTACATTTTTGCACAAACAAAAACATGCATTATTCCACTAACTTAGACACTTGATGGCTTGGTACTTGGCCATCGTAAGCAAAATACTACCCCGATTTGCCAGAGTAACTGGTAGAGGTTTTACAGAAATAGTTTGCAAATAAGCAACACCAAACTCAGAAACTGAACAGTAGTACTTCAAGGATTTCAGAATCTTGACTTCTTATAAACAAAGCGCACAATGAGTTATAACAGGTCTCCATCAATCATTAATTCACGGCGTTTTTTTAATTAGAGGTAGCTTCCGATTTTTTCCGTGTCCTAATTTTTGCATCCGGGGAGAGAGAGTTAGGACTTCTATACTTACAAGGGCGTGGATGCTCGTCAAGCCTCTCCGAGGTTAAATTCCGGGTTTTGGTACCACTTTAAAGGCTTTTCAAAGCAATATACTTACATTTGCACAGAACATGATACCTCTTAGGACAGTCGCTCTAATTAGAATGACATTTCTTCCCCGTTAACATCTGAACTATAAAAAAATTAAAAAATTGCGACACCAACACAGCATTTACTTTGAAATGATATAAAAAACAGACTGAAACCTCTTAGGGATAAAACTTCGCTCAAACCACACCCAGATTGGTATCTTTTAGGGATTCATTTTAAATTTTCCAACGAAAAGCCTTCTGCTTTTTGTTTGGGAACGTCTTTCTCCCTCCCCCCCCGCGCTCCCCCTCCCTCCCCATGGCTATCACAACTATTTGGCTTGGAGGTTTGGCAACCACTCCCTATGGAAAATGTAACGTATATTTTTGAGAAAATGCATATTGAACTTTCGAGATTTTCACTGGAAGATCTTAAGGCTCCCTAGAACTTTTAACTCGCCTTCGTCCCAAAATCCCCGACACCCCAAGACTCATATTGCCCTCAACATATCGTCATCACGGTAACGATTGCAAGTCTGTTTTTAACATGTCAGAAAGCGGTTGGACCCGACATGCGTTTCGTTCGTAAATAAAGTTCTGACTGGGCGCTATAAACTAATTACTGATGAAACGTTTTCAGTTCAGCAAGCTGTTGTAATCAAGAAAAATCTGCTTGCGTGCTGAAATTACAAGAAACATAATCAGGTTACTTTTCAGTCCGCCACACACTAGACGATTTTTTGTCGGCGACGAAAAATCGGCTGTGTGTTGCTGTTCCCGATGTGGATCGGACCCGATTTTTTGTCGTGAAGAATTATCTGGCACGTCTGATGCACAAATGTGTTGTCAGATCTCGTCTGCTGGTGTGTGGCAGTGACCCATAATTTATTGGGACTCTTTTGCGCGTCAGCCAATATGAAGCGAGATTGTTTCTGAAAACAACAAGAGGACGAGTGTCCCGTGTACGCTGGGCACTGAGCCGATAAACATAGTCTCCTCTCACGACGAAAAATCAGCTAGTGTGTGATGAGCTACGATCTCAACAGATTTAGCGCCGACAAAGTCGGAGGCTTCCCGACTTAAAAGCGGCCACATTCTGGAATCCTAAACATGCGTGGCAATAAACCTCACTCGCCGTCCAGTCTTTTGGAGGAATAGCATTAAAGTTCTTTGGTGTAAAGATGTTATATTACTTCATCAGATACAGTAAATCATACAGTTATTGCAGCGGCTGATATCTATCGTCTATAATACATGCATTACTTAGTACGGAACTTCAATTCATAATCTCAATAGAGCGCGGTCATGGTGACATTAAAGGTAATATTTACAATAGCTTGGGATACAACCCGAAGCTTGGACGATTCAGTGAGAAATAATTAGTTAAGGACAGGCCTGCCGAGGATGCCACCGACATCTAAAACACGTGTTGTTGTTGTTTTGGTCCACTAAACTGAAATACAACTTTTTATCGAGTCAATCTGAGAAGTGTTGTATGAATTTCTGCAGTAAAATACTTTAAAAGGCTTGGAAAATAGAAAATTTGAATATATACTTACAATATTTGTGGAACCACAAAGACTAATACTATCGATACAGTTCTTGCTTGTCTATTCCTAATACAATCAAGATAATATTTGGGCTGCGTGTGACGCCAATAAAAACTGCAGTAGTTTTTAAACCCACAATTGCAACCGTGATGCTTCGCTGGTGTTTTTTGTCGTTTTGCGTTGTAGTACACTTTTTTTTTTATTAAGAACCAGTAAATTTTGGCTGAGCCTGGGGTCGTTCTTAAGTTTTTCCACACATTTGCTTAAAATTTTAGCCGAATTTCAGCCTCGATGTTCTTATTAAGTTTGTTCTTAATAAAATAGAGTGTGTGTGCCATTTACAAACCTCACACCGGCACAGTAAAACCTACACAAAATACACCGCAGTACGAAATGTTAGTCGCCTCAAGTTGACCGAGGAGGCAAAACAATATTTCTTAGCAACACTATTAGGTTTACATTTTAAAAGCCCCATCAGTGGGCTGCAACGAGAAAAAAAAATTGCATTAGGTAAAACGACGCACGAGCGCAGAAATAATATTATCAAATCTGCTGTTTTGACTTTGTTCTCATCACCTAGTCGTCACGACTTACTGAAATGCAAGTGCTTCGAAGAGTTTGTAAGGAAACATGGTCAGAACTTGGTCTTTACAGAAGCCTGTGGTAGTATGAACGTTTTGGTTTTTAAAATTCACTTATAAAGTTTGTTTTTACTTAAAGCCACACTCGTTGCTCTGCTTGTAAAATATGAAGCTTTGTCTGCCTATTCAGATCGCTTGTAGTCGAGTCTTTCGTGGGGTCATTGTCTACGTTTTGCTTCGTCAGCACACGTACCTTCGCTTCTTACTAAGTAATTTTAAAAATGATCAGCTGTGAACAATCATAGGTCTTTTAAAGATAAGCTTCACTCCAATTTTTAAATGCATTGACGCGTGTATAAAAACTCGATTTTTACGGCAAACGTACGGCTCATTATTAATGTTTTGCCATCCAGCTGTTTTGTATGTTTTTGAAAGCGAATATCTTCTCCAAAACTGAAGGCTGAAAGCAGCAATTTTTTTTCATAAGTAAGTTTGAAGGGCCTTCCTTGGTTCTGAATGTTCAATTCTAATATCTAGCAGGACTAAAAACGTATGTTATAAGGAAGCAAAAAGTAAACAATGACGTCAGAAAAGATTAGCCAATTAGTGTTGGCCTTGACATCCTGTTAAGCTACTGTGCAACGACTTGATAAAAAAAGAAAACTTTTAAATTGCAAGACCATATGCACGTACACATTTTTCCTGAGATATGCTGGTCAAGTCGGGCGTTGAAAACTAAAAGGTTAACATTCTGAAAAATAAAACGTTTTGCTCTCAAGTAAAAGTTTTATTTTGCCCTAGTCCTTATTGGTAGTTATCAAGCGGTTTTATTTTGATTTTTTATGGGTTTCAAAACTCACTCGTGCCGTCTTTTTACACATGACACAAGCTGGCTGCAACGCAAGATCGCGTCTCGTTTTCGTATGGTATTCGTAAAGATCACATTAAAAGATGGCGATAGACGAGAGATCCTAAAAATATATTTGAAAGCAAAAGGGCTTTTAAAATAAGTTATCATTTAAGCGAGAGTTTAGTTTTAGAACTCTACAATTTTTTCCCTTAAAAAGTAAACTTTGCGACGTCGATATAAACTGTAAAATCAGTTCTACACGCTAGAGTTCCATCCGCGTTTTTGAGGTCAGCGGTAACTTGCAGCTTGTGCATTCCTTTGGCGTCAAGTTTCTTGGTGGTGTAGAGAATAGCCTGGTTTCCAAACTGCTTAATGCCAAACGGTGACGAGCTGACGGCGAAGGAGTAAGTGAACTGGCAGTACAGGCCGGGGTTACCAAGCACATAGGGTGGGAGGTAGGGGATCAAGCGAGCCACGTCCACATTGGCCGGGAAGCCCTGGGGCAGAGTGAAGGTGTCGTATCTGATGGCCTCCGGCGTGCAGAAACTGGGATTCGGGCATAAATTGACGCAGAACCTAAGACAAAAAGATTTCTAGATTTTTTATATCCTCACAGAAACTACACCAACTTTAAATTTAGCCACAAGTTTGCATCTGGCATATAGTAAATTAATTGCTATACTTCGGAAACTTTTGCAGGTTTTGTTGCGGATGAAAAAGCTTACTTTATCAGTTCTCTATTCTCTACACTCATAAAACGTATGGCCATTCCAGTTGGGCAGTACTTTAGATAAATCTTGATTGATTGCTGTTTATACCAATTCTAGTATTGAAATAGGTCAATCGTTTGGGTATGTAAATCAATCAAAGGGCTGAATTTTTGCGTCAATATCCAAAAGCACAGTCACTCGTAAAGAAGGTATTGAATTTAGTAGAATAAAGTTTTTAGTGCATTTAAGTGTATAATATTAGCAAGTATAGGATGCATAATTATTATTATTAAATACCGAGCACTGGATATTGAAAGTCCGGTAATCTGATTGGCGCTCTACTTACGGTACAAATCCTTTATACTGCAATATGTCCAAATATGGAAACTAAAAATTTTATCACGGAAAATCTCCCCTTAAAATGGCCGAAAACTCAACTTGGTAGACAAAAGAATTCAAGATATTTTTGTCCAGTGTTTGGTATTTAATAAAACAATTATTCCACTCACGCTTGTTGGATAAGAGCTTATGATAGCCGACTCGGTGCTTCGTACCTCGTCCACTATCTAAAAGCTCACATGCAACGCGCGTTCGTGGAATAATTGTTAACTAGTAGTGCTTCCGACAAAGACATACAACTAAAGAATTTAGCTCAATTGTATACGCTTTACTTGATGTTAATTCTGGTTTATCAGTCCTGATAAAATTAAAGTATAACATCACAGTAAAACCACAGAAAATAACATTGTAAAAAAATACACAGAAAATGGCTACTCAAAATGTTTGCGCAATATCAAAATATAAGCTAGACCCGCCACCCCTTTCTCCCTCTCGTGTGAAATTACTGAAAAGAACTTGCAATGGTCTACGATTTGTACAGTTTCATACTAAACTAAAATTTGGGATACGACACGATACTCTACAATGCGATCTAAAAAACTTGAGCTCTAAGATATCCACACGATTTCTTACGGTACCATAAATTTGTGAGCTGTTGCACGATCTTGTCTCTTGTCTCAGACGGTTGTGCAATCTTGTACGAAGATCGCACCGTATTAGCAGCCATTTTAACTAGCCAGTCATGTTCTTTGTATCAAGATGGCATACACTATTTTTATAAGAACGTCTTATTTATGGGTTGAGGCTGATTGTTCTTTTAAAAACATAGGAAGAATTTTAGCTTTAAAAGTCCTTAGACATAGTTGTTAATATTGGGTGTTTAGTTGATATTTTCTGTTTGAACAAACCAACCGGAAAAACAAATACGTATTTTGAGTTTGCTGCTACCCTGGCCAGCAAGAAATAAACATATTAGCAGTCAAAAAGGTGTAAAAAAAACTTGTATATGCACAACACTAAAGGCGATGTTGAACTGATGAACGTTAGCCGAGAAACAAGTTATTTCCATGAATAGATCTTGTGCAGTACCCAAAAGATAAGTATTCTTCTCCTTTCTTCAGTCTAAGTGTTTACTTAGAATGTTCTTAAGCTCTTGGCATTTTTAGCCTTATTACTCGTGGTACAACGAGTCAAAGTTTGGGTTCCATTTCTTTTTCTTTTTTTCTTCATGTCGCGATTAGCGATTCGGTCCAGTGACTGCCATATTTGGGATTTGTCCCCGGTCTCACGCGGTCAGTGCCCCTGGTGGTGAAATTATAAGTCGGAATGCCCTTATTGTTTTCCCTTTTTTCATCGCGCAATTTTATTTGTGAGAGTGGAGTTCGGATGAAAGAAGGGGTTTGTGTGTTTTTCGACTTATTTGCCGTGTTTCTCAACAAGTCATTGTTTCCCTCGTTACATACAGTTTGCATACACATCGGTGCTTCAAGGGTTAAAATAACTGAATGCAACCTCACTTCAGTCTCCACTCGTACCACGAGTAAAGGCTTTATGAGCCTCTTTTTATCTTATACAACAGGTTCTACTAAAAGGGTACATTTTCTCACAAGTAACGAGCCCTACCCTGGTCCCTGTTGGTGAAAATTCTGTGGACACGAGGCGTCCACACAGCGGTATCCTCCTCGGGTATTGAAACACCGCTGACCAGAACAAATACCGTGGCTCATGCTGCACTCATCCACGTCTGCGGATTGACGAGAAAAAAAAAAGTTAAGACCTTGTCACTAGAAAGGGAATAAAATCTTGTCAGAAAGCAAAGAAATTTATCAAAAGTACAGGAATGCAATCTTTTGCTGTTTTTTCTTTTTCCGCAACGTTTTAATTTCCGAACAAGCGCCTGACCTTTATTAGGCCGTAGCCTCAACGAAAGGCATCTCTTTGATGAGCTTAGATGTTGAAAATAGGGGACAATCTTGCTCCGAGACTAAAAGGTAATCAGGAGAAACCTGTCTCATTCATAGATATTATTTAAGGGAAGGGAGAGCGAGGAGGGGGATTTAGGGATTGGCGGAATGTCGAAAGTGGGAGGGATGCTTGGGAAGGTATTAAACAAACCGCGAAATACTGGAGAAGAGAAAAGAGAGAGCGCAAAGATTTCTCGGCTAGGAAGGTTTTACTCTGGGCGCCGACTTAATCTTTGTTTGTCTGTCTGTCTGTCTCTATCTCTCTCTGTCTCGCTTTCTGTATCTCGGTCTCTCTCTTTGTGTCTGTCTCTCTCTCTTGAAGAAAGGAAATGTTGATAAGATGCAAAATGCAACTGAAAGCGTTTGAAGCTCAAATAATGAGCAAACTGTCAGGTAAGTTTTAGTATATTTATTTGTTTATTCTTCATAATTAGTTTGCAGTAGATAAAAAGAACATTTTTATAAAGGTTCTAATAAATATATTACATATAAATGAATGGAAACTAGTCTGACAAACACATGAAGACACCGGGCGATGAGACCCATTAAGAAACCATAGAGGCTGATATAAGTTATGAGCTCCTCACCTGGCAAAATAGACACATTGATTAAGACGTACAGACATATCATAGCTTCAGTTTGAACGTTTATATAAGAATAAGCAAAGCAAGCACACTGAAACAAACAAACACAAGGACAGTACAATAGCAAAGCGCAGAGCAGCTCGTCAACAAAACAACTGATAAACTAAGGAGGAATTATCTTAACTAAGAATTGAAGAGGGAAGCATTTGCAACATTCCAGTTTTCTTGATTCCGAAAGTGAACACTTTAAGTTCTTGAAAACGCATTAAAAGGGGAAAGTGAATAATCGAACTGAACCCGCCTTCACATCGCTTCCCATCCGAGGCCAACCCGTATCCAGTCGGACAAGTGCATCGATAGCTGCCCAGGGTGTTCACGCATGCGTGTTGGCAGTGATGAGTCCTGTTGGATGCACACTCGTCTATATCTGTAATCAAGATACTTCGCTGAGTTCATTCAGTTTCCTATGGCAACGTTTAAACTCAGTATGCAAGTTTATTCTGGTCTGAAAATCACTTCAAATGGAAATTTGACACTCGTAACAACATGCGTTTCTTTAGAAAGTAGAAAGATTAAGCAACAGGATCGATAGTTTCAACAAGAACGGAACAATATAATAAACTTGATAACAAAGCACATATCTTATAGACGAAAACAGAACATGTAAAGCACGGTTTTGTGATATTAAAGAGAACCTGAACGATTGAAATACTAACTATTTGAAATGACTTACCCCTTTTGTTTTGCACAAAAAGGAAACGAGTAAGTTATGCAAACAAGAAAAGACCGTGAAAACCGAAAAATAAAAATCGCTGCACAAGGTCAAGGTTTTACGTTCAATAGCTGTTTACCAACACACAATACGGTTACACTGCTTTATACTCACCAACACAATCTTGTTTGTTAGCATGAAGCCGATATCCCCTCGCGCATGAACACGTGTAGCCAGCAGCGGAGAAGGCGCAACGCTGTCGACAGCGCAGGTTGGCCAGCAAACAACCATCCACGCCTGTGGTGGAGAAAGAAAACTGTGCTGTTACTCTATGAGAAGAAGTTTCCGCAGAAGATTAGCTTTGATTGAGTTGTCGACTCAGTTAAGTTGCGCTTTTTTGAAAGTTAATAGAAACGTTTGAGTCACTCGCAATTTTCTTCATTTTCCTAACTTTTTTTACGAATCGATGCGAAATGTGTTACGAAAACATTATTTTGCATCAATTGAAAGATGTTTGGCACGCTTGTCTTTTAAAACTGACAATTGGAAGTCTTATAAAGCAAAGTCGTACCACTGGCTGGTTGTATAAAAGATGATATAACACCAAATACACAAAGAAAGCGCATAATTTTATTTGGAAAACAACGTCTTCGAAGGAAAAACACACCTAAAACAAATCCGTTAGGAAGATAAAAGGAAAAAGAAATACCAAATCCGAAACGAGGATCTTAACAACTTTTGGCAGGAGCAAAGATTAATTGTAATTGTTTGTAGTCTAAGACATCTTAGACTTAACTGGTGAAACAATTTATCGTGGTCACTTCTTGCACGCTATACAGAGTAGAGAGACGAAATAGAAGAAGAAGAAGTAGAAGAAGAAGAAAAAGAAGAAGCAGAAGAAGGTGGAGGAGAAGAAAACATTGATGATGAGCTTTATCAGTTAAAGTATTTTTACTTAAAAAGTACGAATATGTGCGTGTTGGTAAGCAAATGAGCACGTCAATCAATCGTTTTGTTGATTGGTCAGTCAGTTGCTTGGGTTGTAAAATAGTTGGTTTTGGTTTGGGTATAAAAGGTTGGTTGGTTGAAAGATGATTTGATTGGTTAATTGTCTAATTAAATCTTTGGTTGTGTTTTTCACTTGCTTACTTACTTGGTTCCTATTTCTTATTTTTTCGTAATTGGTTGATCAGTTGCACAGTTAATTAATAGTCAAGTTGAATAGTTGCCTGGGCGATTGATTCAGTGCACGTGATTGCTTCAGTGCTTGCTTGATTAATTGATTCGTTTGTCAGGGGTTTGTACTATTGCTAGTTTGACGAGCGTGTTCGTACGTTCATATTTTGATTAGTTGACTTATTTTTCTACTTGTTGGTTGCTCGACTGTTTGATTACTTGGCGGGCTAAGATACTTACAGTGACCAAATACTCGATTGGTTGGTTTCATCAGTTGGTTAGTTAGTTAGTTAATTAATCAATTAATCTTCTATCAGTTTTAGAAGTACAATCTCCTCACCACCGCAGGTTCTCTCGTCAAGATTGAGAAATCCTCCCTGGGGACACAGACATCGGAAACTCCCCAAGGTGTTGAGACACTTGTACTGACAGATTCCGGGAAACTGCTTACATTCATCCAGGTCTGTTCAAACGCAAATATACAACGTATGTGTTTGAAGTGGATATAGAATCTTGTAACTCTCAGCATGAAACTACTTTCCCATATCTTTTTTTAAACTGTCATTGTTTTACATTGACAAAGAGATACGATAAAAAGCAGGAAAATATAAGGCTACAAAAAAGCCATAGTAACCTTGTGTAAAGACAATGGCAATGGTTTATTCGTGCATACTTTTACAACAGTACAGCACTTGAAGTACACAGAAAAAAAGTTAAAATTTTTATATCTAAATTAGTATTTTATTAAAGAGATAAGTCTAGCCATAATTTTTTGCACTGCTGGCATTAATAACTATAAGTTAAATTATACAGCCAACAGGCTTGAAGAGTTTGCATGATTAAGCTGGTCACCAAAAGAGATAATGGGTTTAAATCAATACAATGAATGAACGAACAATATTCATAAACCTAGAACAGATAATGTCCAGTAGTCAGTGTGAAGTTACGGTCCGAATGCCTGAGAAACACGACAACAAATACATGCGCATACATGAATACATACTCACATAAAGTCATACCTACAAACATGCATATATGCATGAGTACACACATACGTACACACATTCACACATACACACATACATACATACATACATACATACATATCAGATACATATTACATATATACATATAATCATACATACGTACATACCACCAGTATATTAGCCCATCCACACACACAGACACAGTTTTACCTTCACAAGGTTGTCCTTGTTTTGCTGCTTTGTAACCTCTTGAACACATGCAATAGAAACCACCTATGGTGTTCGCACACATCTGATTGAAGGAACAATTATGACTTCCATCTCTACATTCATTGATATCTGTATGGAAATAAACCTAAAGTTGAGCACCATCAAAAGAAAAAAACGCATTAGGTAGGATTTCACAATATGCGAGTACTAAGGACAGAATCATTCGAGATAATTGCTTTGTTGATGAGAACATTAACTGTCAGCAATAATGTATTCTCACATACCTATACATTCTCTGTCATCCACTGTTCTTTTAAATCCAGGACTGCAGTTCTGGAGGCAGCGGTAACTCCCAACAGTGTTTGCACACGGACGATTACCACAGATCGTTCGGTTCTGCTGACACTCATCCACGTCTGCATTTGAAAAGACTGATTTGTTACTTACAAATAGTTGAAAGACTGCTTCTTTCTCTCTTCTCTCTACCTCTTTCCTATCTTTTTCTTTCCTCTCCATTCCCGTCTTCTCTTGAGTTCTTCTTTCTTCGTATATCACACCACACCACAGCACATCACACTATACTATGCTACACTGTACCATACTATACTACACCATTCTACACTAAATATACTGTACCATACCATACTATACTATGCAGTACCGTCCTGTGTCAGTTGTGTTACAACGAGTTACAGCTGTAAAGCGCGGTTGTCCGTAAATTTCGACACTATTGTTTGAAAACTAAAGAGTTAAAACGACTGTTACCTTCACATTTGCCATTTCCATTGGGTACAAGACGGGACCCTGGTAAACAGGAGCAGCGGTATCCCCCTTCGACATTGGTGCAGGAATGTTGACAGGGCCGATTATCACACTCATTTATGTCTGAGTAGCATAGCAGAACATGAGAAAGCAAATGATAGGAGTCAGAGAAGAAAAACCCTTTCAACAAATACTTTTCAGAACAATATTTAGGCATTTTGAGGAAAAACAAAAAGAATGCATAACTTGGGTATCAATCCAAAGGTAATACTTGGTTACTTAAATTGGAAAGGGAGTCATTACAGTTCAAACTATTCGCTACACATTTAACAAGCAATAGTTGTAGATATGGAAAGTGGAGGTTGATGGTGAAGGGGGGGGGGGGGGGTGAGAGTTTGGGGATAGTGGTTTGGTCCTTCTGGCCGAGGGTGAGACTGGTACGTAAGCGTGAAAGATTTATGCAAAAATTTTATGACCGGCGAAGTTTACGGGCAGGAGAGAGAGGGTAGAGGATTTGTTAGGGTTGTTTGCTTACCAACACAACGGCTGTTCCTTTGGGCGTAACCTTCGTTACAACGACACTGGTATCGGCCTTGGGTGTTCACGCATGAGTGGGCACAGGGACTGTCACGGTGAATGGGGCGGGAAGTCTTGAACAAAGCACACTCGTCTATGTCTGTCAAATAAGATGGGTACTATTGTCAACAACAACGACGATGAAACAGCTTTTCTCCAAACCTTCATTTTTAATAAAAACGAAAACAATTATTGCGCTTTATGATTCACACCTTTCTAAGCTATCTGAGTGATTCCTATCTTTTTTTTGAAATATGAGAACATTAAATTAATCGAACTTAATGATAAGAAATATAGCGGATCAATTTGCTATTACATTTAATTACCACTTGATACTAAATTATGTTGAGATAACGATAGCTAGCAACCTGTGGTTATAACCAAAAGCTATCACGACCTGTGGTTCTTACCAAGAGTTACCGAGACCTGTGGTTATTACATAAAGCTATCACGACCAGTGGTTACTACCAACAGCTATCATGACCTGTGGTTACTACCAACAGCTATCACGACCAGTGGTTACTACCAACAGCTATCATGACCTGTGGTTCTTACCAAGAGTTACCGAGACCTGTGGTTATTACATAAAGCTATCACGACCTGTGGTTACTACCAACAGCTATCACGACCTGTGGTTACTACCAACAGCCATCACGACCAGTGGTTACTACCAGCAGCTATCACGACCAGTGGTTACTACCAACAGCTATTACGACCAGTGGTTACTACCAGCAGCTATCACAACCTGTGATTACTACCAACAGCTATCACAACCTGTGATTACTACCAACAGCTATCACGACCAGTGGTTACTACCAGCAGCTATCATGACCTGTGGTTATTACAAAAAGCTATCACAACCTGTGGTTACTACCAACAGCTATCACGACCTGTGGTTACTACCAACAGCTATCACGACCTGTTATATTACCTACACATGTGTTGTCAACAGCCCTTATGAAGCCCGGTTGGCATTTGATGCGGCAACGATGCGAGCCCTCTATATTGACACACTCCTGGTCAGCGGAACATCGTGAAATGCCCATAGCACATTCATCGATATCTGTCAAAGACCATGAACAGTTTGCAAAGGTGTTACTTTAGAAATGAAAGTCAAGGCATCTTCAAAAGCAACAATAAATATGGTTATTATAGAAATATTTATCACAGGCGCTTTAAAGCAGAGCAACTTCGTTTGATGAGTATCTAATGACGAGAAGGATCCTAGACAGTTTCCCTGCCATTTAATTGTCACACACATCGGCTCCCAGTCAGAGAAAGTGTTCACTATGAGATCATTATACTCATCTTGAAAACAGTGCAAAATTATATTCCCTGTTATAAATGTAATTACATATCACGTCAAGTAAATACAATTCAGAGCTAGTAAAGAAATAAGACCTTTTATTGCTAACAGAATCCGCAATCAGCCAGGTCATCCTCTTTTTAATCTTTTGCCTGACGGCATTTTAAAGAAAGCTTCCAACACCTAAGAAATTCTAGAAGTTTGCTGCCTTGGAACAATAAAAAATTGGATTCTAACTCAAGACTCAATGAGTTGCACGTAGGCATTAACAGTTTGCAAACTGAGTGTCGTCTACCTCTCTCCCCTCTGTCCTAAAAGAGATGTTTAAGCTAAAGTGACTTTGCACATGATGGGATATAGACAAGAAAGAATCTATATAGTTCTCTACTTCTTTTTCATAAACTAGCTAGTTTACCTCTGCAGGTTCTGTTGTCCCTTGCCAGATAGTGCCCTTGAGTGCAGCTGCACCGGTATGATGCGAAAGAGTTAACACACACTTGGGAACAGTATCCGGGAATCTGGCACTCGTCGATATCTGAGGGCAACAACGCAATTCTTATAAAACAATTTACACTGCAGAACCTGTTTCACACAAATAAGCTTCTGTTCATTACCAGCTTCAGACTCCGTCAACATGAATTCGGATATTTTTGAAACTGCATATATTTTTATGCGAATTAGCCTTTTGCAACACGAAACCAGTGAGTTCACTCACCCAAAATCGCTCTCCAGAGTGGTTGTTGTTTAATCCACCGAGTTCACGGACTCGTGTGGACGCAAGCATTTAATTCAACACTGTATGTGGAAAATTTGAGATAAACATCACGTCGGCTTTTAGGCTTAAACAGAGCACGTCAAGAAAACCCATTTTTACTCAGCTTCTCTTTTCTTGTGGCAAGATATTACATATGGAGTTGCCGCGCAAACAAAAACAAGCCTACTTTCAAATCTTACCCAAATCATCTCAAAAAATACTATTAATTGGAGTGCTCCGAATCTGAGAAACTCCGCAATGAAATCAAAGTTTTGTTTCTTTCAACCTATAAATCTCTAGCATGTCTAGTCGTATCTTCGTTTTTGCAATCCTAAATTTTCCCTCAAATATATTTGAACTTCATGTTTATCAACTTTAAATACGTACCACATTTTATGTCGTCTGTTATCAAATCGCATTTAACGTCATTTATCCTCAAGTGCCTAACTTAATCTAATGTCGTTGTTTGCAGAGCTATTTTTTAAGATTCCCCATTTTCTATTTATTTTTATTTATTTTGTTAAAAATGTTTCTTAATTATTCAACACAAAGGCGTTGTAGTGTTTTTTCCGTAACACCGAAGTGACGTGTGTAATTTAACTAATTCGTTTGTTAATAAAAAGAAAAAAAACAAATTAAAAAAAGTATTTTTAGGCAGTTTTAGATAACCGGATTCGGATTCGTGTGGGTGGGGTCTCAGTTAGCAAATACATCAGCTGAAGACAGATAAGTACCTAGAATGTTGATAGATGGCGCTTTACTTTCGTAAACGAGAAAGGCAGGGGGTGGAATAACTTCCTTTACGTTCTTTTAACCCTTCAAGGAATATGCCAAAAAAGTTACACTGATGTATAAAATGAGGTCGGGGGGAGGAGGAGGTTAATCGGAACCCTCCCCCCTACTTTCGATATACCATTCATCTGATTAACACAATATTTGGCACATATAATCAGCTTGCTTTGTACCTTCAATTAACTAAGCGTAACCACGTGGTGTCTTACTGATTTTCCTGACAACCATAGTTATACAAATAACGTCACAAGCAGCCACCGTCTTTAATCTTTTAGACTTTAAGATTTTGTTCAATTTTGAATTGAATACTATAAACGGTGAGAAAACATCACTTAGTGATTGAAATTAACAAAAAAGTTAGAATCCATTGAAAAGTTTTGCCACTTAGTTACTTTTTTAGTAAAAGAATGCACATTCGTAGTCAATGCACAATTGTAGTCAATTGCGCGTCTCATTTTGATAACGTCATCAATTTTAAAGTCATTTAATTTTTATTTTATTTTCTGGAATAATAACATAAGGGCCAAATTTATGCCTGAATTTGGACCTTAATTTATCCGTAATTGCCCTCTGATCTGAAATTTTA
>JAOBRG010385771.1:0-10880 GCA_027574985.1 Umimayanthus nakama | reverse complement strand
ATCACGAATCATGAAGAAATTCTCTAAATGAATCATGAATCATTGGTCAAAAAATATCCGGGAATCACGAATTATTACACTGAAAAGATTCTGCTTCCACCCCCGATTAGAGTAACTGCGAGCACGTTTTCTCGTATTTGTGCGCGATCACTAATTTTGGTTACCGAAAGCAAATTACTGATTCAATTTATGGAGTGCATTCGGCAGGTAACTAACCATTACTTCTGCTACAAATTTCATCTGAATTCAGTGCAGTCATGGCGTTCCAATATTTTTCTTGCAAAAATTTATTTTAGAGTATTGAAAGTGGAATGTTTTACATATCATTTCATACTACTCGCGAACTACAGACTACCCTGCGAGCAGACATCTAAATAAGCACGTTCCAAACACGGTCAATTTAGTTAATGTTGTGTTCCTAATCTTGTGATGATATTTTCGTTCTGTAACATGGCAGCTTACTTACTTTTAGAAGAACAAAGTCGTCTCCTGATCAATTTGTGCGTAAATTTACTCTAATTTTTGTTTTATGCGGTTTGTGTTCACTGTTCGGAACGGAAGTTGGGCTTGCTCAACTGAGAGAGGGACAGAAGTTTATATTGTAATTCATTTCTGGCCTGATATAAACTATAGTCAAGATCTCGTTCAGCATAAGCCACGCCATGTCTAAATTTATACATTCTAGACAGGAGTTGGTCTGATATTTTTAAAAGAGCCCTTTGGCTTCTTATTACGCACCCTCGCTTTTAATCTATTGCTTTTAATGTATAATTGTATTTCTGTTGTAAAATTCATAATGGTAAATGAAAAACTGTAAACTGTAAATGTAAAAGTGTTTAGTGTTAATTGACAGAAAATCAATTGGTGGCCACAAAAAGGCGTGTGCAACAGTACCTCCCGGCTCTATAGCATCTTTTATTTCAATTTGTACTAGGAAATGGCAGCTAGATTGAGAGAATACTCCAGTGAAGAGTTGAACTACTTCCGCATTTGCTACGTGTCTACAAGTATTCTCCCAAAAGCATTAAGAACAGTGTTTAAACATGAGTGGGACACTCGGTACAAGGTCTCACTTGGTCAGTGGTTAAACACGGCTAAGAATGCTTCCGATTTCTACAACGGAGAATCGTTGGTCAACCAAAGAAAACTTGATCGAGAACCACTGAAAATCGTTAAGAACGGAAATAGTGACGAGTGGGACTGTACTTGCTGCTTCTTTGCTATTCTTAACTCTACCAGCATTGGAGCAACCATCAGTTCAACCGTTGAGTCCAGTATTAGGGACCTGCGGTATTTCCGTAATAACGCCTTTGCACATGTAACAGAGGGAACTGTTTCAGACAAATATTTTCAAACATCTATTCAGATTGTTATTGATGCATTCACAGCCGTTGGTCTTTGCACCGATGACATTGAAGAAATCAAAGCCGAAAAAACGTTCTCTACACAAGATTTGAACCTCCTTGAGGAAAAATGGAAGAAAGAGAAAGAAAAAGTCCGACAACTCGAAGAGCAAGTTAAAGCGTTGGAAGAAGAAATAGGTGCCCAACCAGTTTCGTTCTGCATCCTTCCCCCAGAACCGTCTCACGAGACAGTAGCCCGAGCAAGTGAAGTATCGTTGATATTGCAAGAGTTAGAAAACCTTAAGCAAAGGAATTCCGACAATGATGATGTCACAGTTCTCTTTTTGTCTGGTAACCCGGGTTGCGGCAAAAGTCAGGTTGCTAGGCAAGTTGGAGAACGTTTTCATGAAAATTTGAGAGAAAACGAGGCTGCATTCGTAGCAACCCTGAACGCAGAGAACGTGGACACTGTTTTTGAGTCTTACATGAAACTAGCCAGTTTAGTCGGATGCAGCGATTATTCTGTGTCCAACTCAGCAATTCAAAATCTAGGTAAAAAGGAAAAACTGAATTTACTAAAGAGCCTGATCACGGCAAAAATGAGACGATTTTCTCACTGGCTGATAATTGTCGACAATGTCGTAGATGTCAAATCAGTGTGTCAATATTGGCCTCAGCCCGGTACAAAGGAGTGGGGCCGGGGTCAAGTCCTTGTCACCACTCAAGATTGTCACTCCATCCCCTCATCGCACCAACGGTGTCATCATGTTTCCATAAGTGGTGGTATGGATTCCAGTGAAGCTGCTGCCATGCTTTCGCAAATTTCAGGCGTGTCCAGCAACGACAACAAGGAGCAGGAAGTAGCTTTGAAATTAGAATACCAGCCACTGGCTCTTGCTTGTGCTGCTGTCTATGTAAAACACACTGCTGTCTCTTGGGAAGATTACCTAGTAAAGCTTGAAGAGGGCAAACGAAAGGCAACTGAGAAACCATACGAATCTACCAGCCTCACTTACACAACAGCGATGACCACAGCCATTGAGTTAGCAGTGCGAAGGGAGATACAGAAATATGCGATAATTCAACATAGTTTCAAATACCTTTCATTTTTGGCTCACGAGAAAATCGCATTGAAATATGTCACTAAATACGTTTTAATGCAGCTCCCAGACGCAGACGAACATGTTATTCAAGCTGAAATCCTCAACTCATCCTTGATTTTGACTTCGGATGCTAACGTGAAAGAGATCAAAGTACACTAAATAGTGTACTACTCCATTAAGTCCATCTTCAATGCCTCAGCGGATGATTCTGAAGATTGTGCTGCTGCTGCCATACTGTCGTTTAACTCACTTGTGAACTGTGACATAAATGACATTGATCTCACTTTTGCTTCCAAAACGCTGGTGTTACACTTTTGCCATTTTTACAACACAGTTAAAACTTTTTGCGAGTCTGCCAAAATGCAGTCAGGCATAAGTTCTACAGTTAGTGGAGACTGTATCTCAAGAATCGGTCAAATTTGCAGAACACATGGCGAGTTCGATCAAGCAAGAAAGTATCACCAGCAGGCACTGGTCATACACCAAAAGAAGTCTAGTGGTGATCAAAGACCTATAGCTACGTGCTTCGACAATTTAGGGGTAGTGCTGTCAGATCTGAGTCGCTTTCAAGAAGCAATGGCCTATCATCAGCAAGCATTGACCATGCGCAGAAACCTGTATGGCAAAAATCATCCATTGGTAGCCACCAGTCTCGATAATCTAGGTTTTGTGTACACAAACCTAAAACAGCGCGAAAAGGCGATGGCTTGTCACAAGGAAGCACTCGACATTTATCAAAAATCGTTCAGCAGCAATCAAACAAATGTAGCCACTACTCTCAATCGCCTCGGTTTAGTGTACTATAGCCTTGGTCTTAAATATCAAGCGAAAGAGTATTTTGAACAGTCGCTGGCCATACGACAAGCTGTGTATGGTAATGTTCACCCACTTGTTGCTATCAGCCTTAACAATGTTGGATTGGTATTTACTGATCTTGGTCATCATCGAGAAGCAAGAGATTGTCACGAAAAGGCACTGCTAATAGACAAAACCGTGTTTGGAAATGACCACCCAAGAATAGCTTGCAGCCTTAATCGTCTGGGGATGGTATACTATCGGCTTGGACAACACCAACAAGCAAAAGATTACTTTCACCGGGCACTGGCTACCAGAACAGCCGTGCTTGGTAATAATCACAAAAGCTTAGCTACCTACCTTCACAACTTGTATTCCGCAAGTTACGACCTTGGTCAGTACGAAGAAGCGATGGATTACCATTATCAGGCATTAGCCATCAATCAAAACTGGTGAAGCACTTTCAGAACTCTTGTGCATGCACGAAATGTTGTCGATGGTTTCACAGATTACATATGAAACGAAAGAATATTCAACGACAAATACAGTAAATCACGCGATGCTACATTATTTGTCGCACTTGAATGTGTCTTGCACCTTACGTTTCCCACAGAAATTTGTATTTGATTTTTATTTATTCAGTAAAATTATAAGGAAGTGTTCCGTACTTCCTTTGCAATCTCGTGGACGTCGACAAAAGATTTTCTTTCCAAAACAGATTTCACAGAGCTGTATAGCTTTCTTCTTATAGCAATCTGCAATTGCAATTTTCCGTTAAGCAACGTTTGTACACCACAGTTTACCAGCTGGTTTAGAGCTTAACATCGTTTTCATTTACCCACTTTTTGCATCCATTATTGTACTCCTGGAACGATAAGATTCAAGTGCAGGAAATGATGATTTATCAGTTATCATGCAAGCTGGTATCTTACTTGCTCTTAAGACACAGCGTCGCTTTCTTCCTGTCATTGATTTAAAATCTAGTTTTAAGGAAAAAATCAGCCATGTTTAGTAACAAAATGAAGACTAGCGACCAAGTTTTCATGGCCTGTAAATAATTGTCAATGGTGCTTTAAAAATTTATAGGTGAGCAATTTTCCTTTTGGTTGAGAATTGCTGTCCAATTAGGGGTGATCACGTTAACGTCGGAAGATATGTTAAAAAACAGCATGTTCCCGTAAATATTTGAAGACAGTGTTGAGCACTCGATGTCGGTCCTTCTCAAAACGTTCAATATTACTTAGTTCAACCAAAATAATTTCAATTACTACTTAAAGTGCCTATGAAACGAAAATTGTTTTTGCAGTTTTATTTACTGTTTTAGTGTATTAATTTCACTCTAGATTGCCGAAACTCCCCCCCCCCCCCCCCCACTCCTTAATTGTCTTCGCTTTAAGTTTTTGTTGCTAAACCAATTGTCAAAAGTTTCGGACAAACTGACGCTAGTAAAGTGACGTCACAGATATTGACGTCTGTGGTGTTCCGAACGGAAAGTATTCAAGCACTATTATTAGATTTTCATACATATCTTTATTTCTTAATCGTTTCTATTGTACTTCAATGACTCTGATCTCTTAGGGCGCGTTTGATTGACTCTATTCTGGAATAGGAATATACAGAACAAAAACTTTGTTCAATCTTATTGGCCACAATTCCTGCAAAGTTAGGAGAACAGCACAACTGAGTTATATCCCTTGCCCCAGACATTACTTTTAACTAGACATTTGATTGTTCTGCGAGTCAGGAGAGAATTTTGAAATTTTAATCTTTATTACGGGATAGAGGGTTAATCGAACGCACCCTGTCGGTTTGGCGGGCAGCACGTCCTGTAAACACGACGGATTGTATGAATGAGTGGAGATACTTTTTAAAATATAATAGAAATACATTAATCATAAAACATTTTTAGCAATATCTTCACTCATTCATACGATCCGCCGTGTTTACAGGACGTGTTGCCCGCCAAACCGACCGCTTGAACAATGAATAATTTACCTTGTTCTAGAAGACTGGATTTCACTGAATTTACTTTTTGTACGAGCATCCTAAAGTACTGTCGTTGGAGCTTTACGGACGTACACTCGTGCGCTTCTACCTTATTGCTATATTTTGTCCCACTAACTAGACAAACGATGACTGACTCGCTTCAGTCACTTTGTAAAAGTAACAGGGATCTCAAATTGAAAACAATTGGACGAGGCTTAACGAGACCTCAAACGGCTAGAAGAAAAAATCTCTGCCCACAAAGAGAAAGCCGAGCATGGCAATTGCATGGGCGCCGCCTCGCTGAGTGCCGAGGCGAAAAAAAGTCTCGACTTCCTGAGTAAAGAGTCCGACGACCTCACTACATCGGACGGCAGTAATAAACGGGAACTTTTAAGGATTTCGAATTGTTTGGATAAAATCTAGCGAACGACTTGACCAGCTTGCATGAAACTACCATCGAGAAAATGCTAGGTTACAGCTATGGTTTTAACATCAAGCTTCTCGGAATTCCTGAAGTCAAAGAGAACGAGGATGCGTTTGAAACCTGAGTGCTCTCTGTGTCAGGGCAAAAGAGGGTGATCATTACTCGCAAAGCATCTCGGATCAAAACAAAATTTTCTTTATTTTGTCTTTGACCGTCGCGGAGTGAACATCTCCCGGCGAAGTAAAAAGAAAGCTTTTTTTCGCCTAAAAGCGGTTTTTGGGACCTTGGAAAGTAAATGAGGCAACTTCTAACAAGTCAGGCTGTTACTTAATACCATAATTGGGACATTCTTCAGTGTAAAGTATGGATAATTTACCGAAGACGAAGAACTTGACGCCATAGGCCTGGCTGCAACAGATGCCAACACGACAACAGACGATTTTATCACTTCGGTGGCAAAAACTTCAGGTGAAGCATTCTGGCTATATTTGATGCGTGTGTGATTTTGAGCTTCATCATTGTTATTTGTATTTTTGACAATGAATTAATAAAGGCTTATTTGTTTCCCAAGAACTTTCTGAAAACTTTCTGACTTACAGAGCAAACAGTGAATCAGCGATTGCCACATGCAGCTTTGTGTTTCATTGATTTCCTTCAGGTTCATTTCAACTTGAATTGACCAAATAACGGAATCAGCTCTAGCATTGATATAGACGATATTAAGTTGTTCTTGTACCTGGTTATTTTCAAAACCATTCTAATATGATTACATTGATGTTTTTTAGCTTATTCAGCTCTGATTCTAAAGATTAGAGTGTACCTGATGTGTGCCAAATTAGGGACAGATACGTTATTATAAAAAGCGAAAATGCAAGAAAACGGTAAGAGGTGCGACCGGGTGCGACTAGATATTTTCGTTAGATATAAAACAAAGTTTTAGAAGATTGATTTCGTTTCGAGATTTGATGGTTGGAAGACAAGCCACCGACTTGGCACAAAACTTTACCCCAAGAACCGAAGATTGATTTCTAGAGCTGTAAACAATGCTAAATTCTGCTGCTTTTACCATAAAACTTCTCATGGAGTTTCTCCAGCTATCCGGTTTATCTAATGAGTCGTAAAAGTATGAATTGAAGCAAACATTTATTTGGAAAACCGTATTTTGCTTCTTTGGTTTGCAAAGGCTTTGAAGGATTTCGTGAAAAATGCTTCCTTTTTGCCTCATTGTGATTGGTTGTATTTGTCACGTGATGAATGATCACCCTCGTCTGGTGTCAGGGTGTTCAACCAGTTGGGAGAGAACGTATCGGTAAACGATCCTGATCTCGCTCACCGCGTCACTCCCCCAGGGCAATGAAATCTGGTCCGAAACCAGTAGTTTGTAAACTTACTTGTTGCCCGGCGAGAAATTCTGTAATGACCGCGAGGAAAGACATCATAGTATTCAGTGTCACAAATTTTGGTGCTCGACGGATTGTTGTAAACCATGTTCCAGAAGAAAAACAGCCGCTGAGTCCATTGTCAACAGGGATTGCGGGCTTGTAATTTGGTATCGGTTGCTAACTGTTGCGTGGCTACAAAGGTGTTAAACCATCTCAAATTGGTTAATCTAGATCCGTTTCTTGACTGCAGCTACTTCGTCTCGCTGTTCGTGGCGACATTAGAAACCTCTACTCGCGAGTATTCACGATGGAGCATAAAAGTGTTTGAGAAAACTGAGTCAGTTTGCATAAAAATCAATGAGGTTCGATGGGAGTGGATGTGATATGTCTTTTACAAATGCGAATAAACGAACATGTGTTTTCTTTTTTCCTGACGTTTTTGCAGAAAGGAGTAGCACGATTTAATTTACTGTCCTTGTCATTTTAAGCAACCCGTCGAAATAGCTTGAAAGTGCTACCAGAGATCAAAAAGGACATCAACTACAAATGAGGCCAATAAAAAAATTTTATTTCAATATTCACCGATGTACCGTCAAAGTTATCTCAGCCCATACATTTGCTTGTATTTCGCTTGGCGCCATGATACCACAGGAAGCCGATGAAACACACACATAGAGTATGGGTTTCCTGTGATCTAATATGAATGATGAACATCAAATGAAACTATCATGTTTTGCGTTGGCTCATTTCCCGGAGGGGGTTTGATACTCCCCATGTTCTGATGATAGGGATGATCATCGTTCTTTTCAGGGGGTTGTGATCGGCGTTTTACTATTTTAGGGGTTGTGCAAGCAAAATCTATTAAAAGATAAAAGTGGTATTTATTAGATTATAAAAAACAGATCTTTTGCATACGCTGCTTTTAAATGAATTCCGGTTCAATAGTATTTGGTTAAATTTTGACCTGGAGTTATTTTAAGGTGCGCAAATGTTATGGCTTAGTATTTTTAGGGTAGTTATCTAGGGTTTCAGACGGTTTTCCCTAGCTTTTTTTTACCCTAAGTGCACCCCTGGTGTTCATTTTCGGCCACTGTTACTGAGTTATCCAGCCATTGACTTCTTGAAAACACTGTTCTCAGCAAATTCTAATTCATCGCAATCGTTTAATTCATTCTTAAAAATAATCCTTGATGTCATCTTCATTTTTCAATTTCTCATCATTGGATAGTTGGGCTGCTCGATCTTCCTTTCAAAGCTGTCCTGTTTGCAAAACCTTGTTGCTTCGGTCAACAAGTTGATAGTGTGCAAACTGGATATTTAGTTTGCAATATTTGAAAACATCGCCGGCGAATGCTTATTCTCGGGGGGAGGGGTACTTCCTATATTCGGATGATTGGGATGATCGTCGTACTTTTTATTATTTTTATCATTATTTCTTATATTGTTGTTGTTAAAATGATAAATTAAATAAAATTAAAATTAGTTTAATTATCAATAGCTCTAAAACTTTTATATTGCTATTATTACTATTTTGTTTATTATTGCATGTGTTTTAAATCCGTTCTATACTGACCAGCTCTGATCTGGCGGCCATAAATGCTTGTTCTAAGCTCAGTACTATTTTTCCAATTCCATAATTTATCGAACCGAGTAGGCCAAAAAAATCATGTTGACCTGGTCTGCAAGAAAAGTAGTATTACATCTGTTTACAAACAACGCTTTGTATCTTAGTGTAGACATTTTGCTGCCTTGGACGTAAGAATATTTGTAAGTATAAAAGCTAAGATTACGTTAACAAAGGATCTGATAGAAAAGTTATGTTTTAAATAACTAAAGATTTTTGTTTTAATTCTCTATATCTATATATTGTACATGTACTAGAGTTCAAACACTTAAAAATTCTAAATATTGTAGAGTCTGAAAGACTTGGTACTCAATATGTGCTTCAAAATCGTACGTCATAGTTATTGAAAAAATGACAGTTATTTCGAGTTCTGAAGTGTTTAAATGTTAACTTCTTTTGTAGAATTTTTTGCATTAAGTGTTTTTGTTTTGTAAAGTCCAATTCACAAAACTTGTGTGAAAATTAACAAAGAAAGTAGTTTCCAAAACATGAAAGAGTCCATAGTCTTTAAAACAATAATGAAAAATAGTAATAATACTAAAAATAACTTAATTGTTTACTTAGCACAAAGTGCAAACTTTATTATTGCCATGTACGGTTGACATCACAAAATTAAAACAACGAAAAAGATAAAAAAAATCATAAAACTAGAAAAAAAACCCTAATAGTCTATTAAAACGAAATCCAAATCTTAGCCGATGTTCATCTTTTGTTCAAGGGTGTTAAAAACAATAATTAGACACTGGTTAAGGTTTAAATCAAGAGTTCGTTTAAATAACCGGCCAAATGTGTTTAGAATGCGGGAATCGAATACCAATGAAGCCATGTGTGCTTTGATGGTACCCTGGACCAAAAAGATACGTTAATTGTAGACAGACTATTTAAAACTTGATTAAATTGTTCTTTGTTCTTAGGTTAGCTCAGTTGCAAAGAGTTCAACAGAGCTGGCGTTGCTCTTGTTTTTTCTTTAAGAGGGCCAAGCTAAGCAAACGTCAATGTTCAAACGAGGTTTTTAATGAGACCGTCTTGGTCGTTAAAATATTTAATAAATTATTCAGAAAAGCTCAAAAGTTTTCAAAATTCAAAATGTTTGGACATTTGTATTTTCAGAAAAATTAAAAATGTGTTTGTGGGCAACTGCTAGCCTGTACAAGGCGGCTAGATTTTATTCAATTGGTTCATACTTACAGCAATTTTATAGTAAACCTTAGAAACAGAAATTCTGCAAGTGTACTTTTTGGTACAAAATGGACCAAAACAAAACGCAACGCATTTTAGTTCATGGCGCCTTTACATTTTTCTCAAAGCACTGAGATTATTGTGAGTCTCTTGATATAGTTCAACTTGTACAGTCAAAAGAAATGTGCTTCACCAAGGGCATCTTTTGTCTTTTTCTAGAAAATACCTATTGGTTCGTATGTAAGGCCCGGTTCAAACGTTGCATTTCTCATGCGCCGTGTGTAATGCTATCGCCTCAGTAACGGAATAAATTCTATTGTTCTCTACCTGACGGATTCGGAGCGTGAAAAATGCGACGTTTGATCCTGGAAAATTCAAGTTTTTTTTCTCATTGCTTAGTCATGTACACATTCTTGCTATCAAGGGAAGACAAAAATCAAGGGATTTTTTACATTTTATTATAATTATATTGGCAAATTGGTAGTAACATTTTACAACGTTTTGTATGCGGCTAAAGTGTTTACATTTGGAGAATCAAATAACTGTTGGCTCTAATAATTCTCAATTTTAAAAATAGTGTTTCCCAATGCTATAACTTGCTGAATCGTGACGGATCTGAACCAAATAGACATTACGAATGGCATCGTTGTTTATTGCGCTTCAGCTTTCTTTTTCTGTCAATACTGTGCTGGCCTTTAACGTTAATTCGAATCATCAATTTCCCCCTTGATAGTTAACAACACTAAACTTTTTACAGTTACAGCATATAAGTTATAGCATTATTATTATTATTATTATTATTATTATTATAATGATAAAAATAATAATAATAATAGCCTTTATTTAAACACGGTAAAAAAACGGACGGCAGCTGTACAGCTGATGTGGCCGTGTATTACAATACAAAATAACACAATACGATGCAATACAATACTTAGTTCCTAAAAACTACGGAGTGCCGATCTTAAAAATTAACCTATATTGACTGCTTAACTGTTTATGTCTACTGCTTAACTGTGTATGTCTAACTATCTAACTACTATC
>JAOBRG010385760.1:0-10882 GCA_027574985.1 Umimayanthus nakama | reverse complement strand
TATTATTATTATTATTATTATTATTATTATTATTATTATTATTATTATTATTATTATTATTATTATTATTATTATAATGCTGGATGCATACTACAGTGTATTTTAGTTTGGTCAAAAGGATAAGTCTCCGTTGCGGTGACAAACTAAAAACATATTAGAACACATCTTAGAGGTCTTGCTTTGTGATCGTTAATATTTCCCATTTTGTTTAAACATTTTGGAGCTCTTCGGTCTTAGCCGTGTTGTTTTCAATTTCACTGGCTAACCACACGAGCCGTGTGAAAGCCGGTCGTCGTGTACGTGCACGATTTATTCCAATGACACGTGTGTGATATCTTGCAATAAGAGGGGCTGGGTTAATAAGGTTTTTTTCTAGAAAGACAACAGTGTATCCTTATTCCTCGAGGGAAGGAGTCAAATTATCCACCAGCCTAGCTGTGTTAGGATAGCATTCAATATAAGTTTTGAGCTTGAAAAGTGTCAATGAGGAAACTTTGATTTTATGCTTTCGTATCACAATGAATGATTAGATTTATTTTGTTGTGTGACGATTTAATGACGCATGAAGTGTGACGCACTCTTCCTAATTAAATTGTTTCTTGTTTTTATAGGCTCTATTGATCATCATTGGACCAACGGACGAGAGCCAACCTTATGTTTCTTCTGCTGCTGCTTCTCAAGCGTTAAAACAAGCTGGAGTTGCTCAATACGTGTTAAATCTCGGAGACTACATTGATAGCCGAGAGAGTAAAGACATTACTTACAACAGCAAGAGGATTTACTACTCACCGTATAACACACTGAGTGGAATCGCTCCACGAGTAGCTGGAGATCTTCTGAAAGGTTCGTAAGCAAAATGGACCTTATAATAATACAAATGAATGTGGCGTACCTTATGTCCAGAAATGCGAGGAAAAATAAGTAGCATTATCATATGGCTGGATGATTTCACGTGCTGTGACTGGTCAATTCCAGGTCCGTAAGTAGCCGTACGGACCGCTAGTTCTTTTGAAAACCAGAATAATCAACAAAGCCATATAATAAACATCTTCTTAACCTCGTTTGCTCAGTCCTTACAGCAAGTTATGGATCCTCGTTTTTTCCTTCCTGTTTTTATGGCCCTCGCGCTTCTCGCTTGGGCCATAAAAGGAAGGAAAAAACTCGGTTCATAACTTGCCGTACGGACCTCGCACTCGGCTAATAAGAGGTATTTACTCAACAACCAATTTCATAACAACGTTTGAAAATTAGCAAAGTGTTTTTTTTAAAAAAATCAAGCCATCGCTTTCCATTTCTTTCAAAATACATTTAATCTAGCAAACCATGCGACAACCTGGGAGCAAGCTCGGCAAACGACGTTTGTAACATTATCCGTTCCGCTCTGAGGTTCTTTAACCCCTAAACAGGCAGGCTATTTTGCCACACATATACACGCAAGGGGGGGGGGGGTCGTTGAACCCCCCAACCCAAGATTTTTGAAACGGTAAAAATATGCACATGTCCTTTGGAATGCAATTAGTGTATAAACCATTAATTAATTTGCGTAATAACAATCATGACTTAATTAACTCCTGTTGCCATGGTAACAAAAAGAAAAATCAAAGATGGCCGCCGATTTCTTAAAATTAAGAAAGTTTATTGGTATTACAGGTAGAAAACAACAGTTTATATGCCAAAACTACCAAAAAGGTAGAAAAATATGAATAACTGCGAATTTTTAATTATTTTTATTCAAAAATTTGAAAGTTTGTCAGCAAACTTTGAATTCGGACGATTAGTATGATGACGTCATCAATGATGATGAGATTTGGGAAACCGTTTGGCAATTGGTCGAGGAGCAACAATTAAAAACCAAAAAAACCGAGAAGGGAGGGGATCAACGAATCCCCCCTGTCAGTTTAAGGGTTAACATGGCGACAGTGCATATTGACTGCTTAACTATGGTATACTGAACATACCGCGTTCGAACACAAACTCGTGGGTAGTTGAGCAGTAAGTTTGAATTTAAACTAAATGGATTAGAACGAAATAATTCTTCAATAAAGTGTCCTTAGACGAAAAAATTATATGTTTATGTGTCAAGCTTATTTTTACTATTGCAGATCGACCCTTGGATGTTGCTGTATCGGTTGACTTGTCCACGTACTACACCGATGAGTACTGGCGGTACATTCTGTCCTACCTGAAAAACTACGTCGATCAACTGGGAATATCGCCCGATTTGAAAGGAAACCACGTGTCACTGATCGGCTACTCGTCCTCTTCTGGTGTTGTGTTCAACTTCAAGGCTACTCAGAATGTTAATGATGTTAAGAGACGTATTGAAGGACTTACTCGTCAGGCGGGTTACAGAAGACCCGATGAAGCGTTAAAGCTCGCTAGTTCCGATCTCTTCACACCATCTGGAGGAGCTAGAGACGGAGCAAGGAGGGTATGTGAAGCCTGCTTTGGAGAAGAAACTTGCTGCAATATAAAGCGCGAATAAGACTTGTTAAGCCTAAGTCAAAGATGTCCCGGCGGAAGTTGTGAGAGTTGATGAGAGTTCGAACTCTCACTCTTGTTTGACCGCCACATTTCATGCACTCTCATCGACTCTCGTGCACTATCATTATTTTGAACACGTTTGAAATTTTCAATGAGAGTTGATGAGAGTTCAAACTCTCTCTGGTTTGACCGCCACATCTCATGCACTCATTTATGGTCGAGCGCTCTCATCAACTCTGAATTTGTTCAAACCTTTGATGAGAGATTTACCTTTTTGTTGGACATTCACATTCATGGAATTTTTTCCTCATTTGTCCGCGCATGAAAGTTGATCAAAACTCTTGTTCAAATCTGGTCAACCAGTTCTTATCAAATGTTTTTAATAGTTTTCAGTACTAGTTCAAGGTAAGTCGTTGTCCAGAAGAAAGACGGGTATTTGTCCCTGTTCTTTGAATATCATGGTTAAAGGAAATTTGGAAAATTAATCACTTTTGGAATAGAAAAACTAAGTGTTATTCTATCCAAGGCTTTCACTGGGTTATTCCAAAGGACATACACAAAAAATGGAAAACTCATATCGATATCTTATAGTTATAGATAACAAAACTAAATGGTGACTTAAAAATTCCATGAGTGTCATGAGTTATCGGTAACAAAAGGAAAATAATTTTGTTATCGATAGCTACAATGACAACTACGTTTTTGTTGTCTGTAAACTCACAACAAAGCCTATCTGCGATGTCCTGGGAACGAAGTTGACATGCATAGTTATCGAAAACTATTTAAGTTGTCTGCGGAGACCCTAGCGAGTGTATGCAATATCCTACAAGTTTTTAACTTTTTCAAACTCACGCCTTCTCTAATAGAAAATATAATAATATGGTAATATGGTTGGTTATCTGGATCTAAGGAGCCATTTGTGCAAAAACTGTTGTAAATCTTGCAAGTTGGTTCACTAGTTATTGCTTTACAGGCCATAATGCTCATCATTGGACCAACGGAGGACGGACGTCCGTCCACAGCCTATGCACCTGCCGCTCGTTACGCCAAGGAACTGAGAGACGCAGGGACTGACATCTACGTAGTAAATCCTGGTTACAGGATAAATGAGGATGAAGGTCGTACGATAGCAACAAGTATTGATAACGTGAAATATAGCTACTATCGTGGATTGAACCGTGTTCAAGAACCTATAATACAAGGAGTGTTTGAAGGTAAAACAAATCTTATCTTCTTGACTGGCAGTTGTTAGTAGTTGTAATAATAATAGTAAAAAAACAATAAAAATTATAATAGTAGTAAAAATAATAATAGTAGTAACAACAATAACAATAATGGTGATAAACATGATAACAGTAATGGCATAAATAGCATTTTTAGTAACAGCAATATTATTTCATTAATATGAATCCAGTTTCTAATCAATTTCTTCAGCTGATTTCAGCTAACTGGAGAGTTAAATTGTTGGAAAACTTTTCGAAATATTCTGTCATTCAAAACCGTTTAGGTTGTTAGACCAGCTAACGAATGACTGATAGTTTCCATCCTTTCAACAAATTCGTGACAAAGTAATGCGTTTTAACCTGTAGGAGATCCATGCCTAAAACAAGACTGCTCAAGCTCTCCTTATTCAGTGTGCCAAGTTATAGACGGTAATCCTACTTGCATGTGTCCCGCGGGTTGTCCCTCGTTGAAGGAACCGGTTTGCGGGAGCAACCAGATGACGTTTGACAACGAGTGTAGACTGAAACAGTTCTCCTGTCAGAATAAAAATCTTATAGAAGTTGCTTCTCGTGGGTTATGTGGTAAGCTTCTGCCTTGCAGGTGTTCATTTGTTTAACTGGTTACTATTAAAGTGTTTTCTCTGTTTAAGAGTTTTCCACTTCCAAAATCAGCCTTGAACGGGTTGTTCTCATTTACTAGTGATTTCTTATGATTGTTATTTTAATGACCAAACTCTTTGTATTTTATGCAAAGAGACCCAAAGTTATTGAAGTTACACTTGATTTCTTCATTTCCTTGCTACTGATAAATGTACTTAATGATTGCTAATGATATGTAATGCTAACTAACTATTTCCAACTTTAGCTAGTTGATTCCTAATCAACTAGATTTTTATTTATGGATATAGTGTTTCTCAACGAGTCGGTGTTTGGCATACTCTTAAAGAAACCGAATTACGTATTTTTATACTTGAAGAAACTCAGCCATGCGAACTTTGTGTTGAATTTAGCTCACTATCGAACAGCTGGTTATATAGAAACTAATTATTCTCCTTTGACTTTCTTCGTTTCCTTTCTCAGCTGCAGCGACAACACAATCCCCAGTGGCAGGTAATTGATTAGTGCTTCGGTCCTTTTACCTCATCTGGAGTGTGTTTCTGTTCAGTGACATTTCTTGTTGTTTGTTATGTATTCCAGATAGATTTCCCAGTCGAAAAGCGGTGCTTATCGAACATTATCTTTTTACTTGCTCTAGGATGCTGAAGAAATCTTTATGCAAAATCGTCCAAAATAATCCCGCCTCCCGCTCTTCCTTAAAAGTCAAATAGTCGGTCACTTAGTACGATGGACTAATTTCACAGCAGTAATCCCCTGTATGTCAGTGGTGAAAGAAGTATCCACTCGTTAGCGGATCCAGTTGTGAGCAGTTCGCTCAGCTCGATCCCCGACTAAGTTAAAGGAAAAGTCTGTAAAACATATAAACCATGTAGATATTATATTTGTTAAAAATGCGATAATTGGAGCTTCATGATTCTGCCTCAATATAATTATCAGAAGTTTAAGTTAAAATACAAAGGAATACCAAACCAGGCATGAATAATTCTAGACCAACTTTTACCCCGCAACCGTGAGGAACATTTGTTACCATTAAAGAACTCTTTCACTTTTAATTGACCCTATGTCGTTTTTTTTGTTCCTAAAATGTTTTTCACATCGCTAACAGCACCGATTGGCGACTGTTTAAAACTTATGAATGAACGTGATTTGATGAAGCTCACATTTTGCCTTTTTGTTTTTCAGTGACAGATCCAATTCAAGGTAAATGACTTTTAGCCGATAATTAAGTCTTATAACATTTTAGTTCCAAAACCAATTTTACGTGTTTGTTACAGTTACAGCATATTAAATTTAATTAAAACTTACTCTGTAAAACAAAAATGTTACATTGCAGTAGTATAAAACTTGTTTGCAGATAGTTGTAATTCTAACTAATCAATGCTATAATTTTATCTTGTTCCAATTTTATCTTCTTTTCTTCTTCTACCTCTGCTTCTTTTTCTTCATCATCATCAGCATCATCACATTCTTCATCATCTTTTTTCTTGTTAATACCATGTGTTTGTAATTAGTGAAAGCTAAAAAATTTTATAGAAGCTTTATAAATGTGTTTAGATTTTTAGGATAATTTGTAGCTCTTTTTGGGTCAATGGTTTGATTATCGTTATGTTGTAAAATTATAAAAACGTCTTCATTTTGCATCACCACAGAGTGCAAAGATAACATAACTGGATGTGAGTGTTTTGTGGCGGCTGGAGAATGTTCCACCAATCCAGAAATTGAAGTAGTCTGTGCGAAAAGCTGCAATGCTTGTGGTAAGTTGAAGGGGAGGAAAGTTTTTTCATCTACATAGCAACAGAATAACTAGATTTGGATACTTTTTGACTAATATCGCAGCATTACAAAGCTAAATATGAGTTATTTTTGCACTGTACTGTTAAAAGGTTAAACAGTTTGTATACAATGGATAAAAACTTATTTGATAAATGAATTAAAACTTGATTTAAGAATGTTTCATTGGAACAGAATATTATAACATAGTTTGTGAAGCAGTTGATTATTAAAAAACTGAAACGAGAAACGTTCATTTGGACCTCAAAAGAGACAAGCATACTCTTAATTCCAGCCAGCAAACTATCTGTAACGGGTGGAACTCGTTCTTTCTTGGATCAAGAGATGATGCGGTATGTTTTTGCCCGAGGCGCTTGGTCTATAGCAGATGCTTTCAGCGTTAGCCCCTCCCCAGAAGTTGTCACCATACTTTGCTGATCAAAACCCATTAACACTAAGCTTAATCCTGATTCCCATATGGTCTGTAACGATCGAAACGGTCGCTGATCGTTACAGATCATACGGGAACACTCAACACGGCTTCTGCGAGGGTTTGCTACCAACGGTCTGGGTGATCGGGAGAGTAGAACTTGACTTTACTTTCCCAACCATTACGGCCATTACGGCCACGCCGACAAAGAACGTGTGTCTTGGACGGTCTGCGGCAATCGCCGACATATCATTGTTCCTCTTAAACCACGTGTTACTATTTGCCCAATAAGAACGAAGGAAAAACTTTGATGCTATTTTAGCAGTCCTGTTTACCACTTTTTCTGTAATGATTGGCGATTGCCGCAGACCGTCGCTGACTGTTACAAAACATGGAAACACTGCTGTGTGGCAGTCTGCGAGTCATCGATCACAGACGGTCGCCGACCGTAATTGATCAAATGGGAGCCAGTCCTAACTCACCAACACAAAATTAAAAAAAAAACTTAATCTCTCATGACAATTGTTCATTCTTCTTTTTTGAATAAATTAGTGTTGTGCCTGGGTGTGTATTCGAGCAGTGTGGCAAGACCCGAAAACATTACAACTCCTGAATATGTTATTTACTAAATTCTTTAAAGAAATGGCATTTCCGGCATTGCTTTCTGGGAAAGAGTTTGATGAGATTTTCGGTGCTTGCCTCGTTTTATTTTTGCCAAGATTGGGGAAGTATATTTAAACTTTCTTAGGCAAGCACTGGTTTAAAACTTGCCTTTTATAGCTTCAAGATATAGCAAGTTCGGTTCTTACCATCTTGACAAGTGTACTTCCATAAACCTTTAAAAGAAAGCGAAATTTTGTCTGAAGAATAACAAAAGTTATGCGGGTGAGAACCAGCTAGACAAAGAAAAGTTTACACAGTTTTAACGATTGCAACATCATTTTGAATTATTAGTATTATTATTATTGCAGTATAAAACGTTTGGATGCATGTCCCTAAAAGAAACGTACATAGGACGCGAACGTAGCCTATGCCGTCTGTCTTTAAATTATACCTAGTTAATCTTCAAAATTTCTTAAAGCTCTTTTGAAAGCTCCTCATTATTACTATTATTATTATTATTAATATTATTATTATTATTATTACTACGAACGTACGTTTTAGGGCATTACACAGGGGCAGTTGGTGGTTCAACAACCCCTTCTCAATGCCACCCTTGCCTTGCGTGGCAAAGCTTGTATGTTCTAGGGTTTTACAAAAGTTAGTTTTGACTTTGTGCTTTTAAGGCCGTGAAAATGTCTTTATTCTTGTTAAAAATGTATTTTTTCTCTTGGTAAAGAACGACGATTGTTTTTACATGAAGAAAAAGCTTCTTTGCTTTCCTCGTTTTATGCTTTAGTTTAAAGTTACATTAGTCGACCCGTTAGGTAACTTTTAAATAAAACAATGAAGAAAATTTGGGTCTTAAAAAGTCGTTAAAAGTTCTTAGAATTTGTGCGTTACTAGTTTTAAGAACACTTTTACAACTCTGTAATATCTCCGAAATGTAATCTGGGGGATTGGCTAAGAAGAGCTGAAAGTTTGTAGTTATTTAGGAGAACTTAATAGTGTATGTATATTTGGGAAAACTTAATGTAGCTAAATTCGAGATCCAATAGTGGAGTAATGGAGAAGACTTTTCATTTCCGTCAAGATGGCAGTTTCGTCTCGCAAGGCAATCCGGTTGGCCTAAATTATTGATGACGAGCAGATGAGGGGAGGGTCGATACTCCTTTGTTCACTTGTACTATGATCTAGCGACAGAGTCCCATTTAGTTCTGATGAATGTTTGGTGTAACTGTTTCAGGTAAAATACGGCGCAAGAGAGCAGTAATACCGCTGGCCAGAATCATGGCAGCCTTAGCAGAGAAGAAGAGAAAGCAGGAGGAGCGAGAGAGAAGTGAGTAGGACTGGACACGACCTTGTTTGGCACGCCAACTAAATTGGTGGAGCACTTTTTTACTTTATGGTGCATGTACAAGGTTCTTTAAAGGAAACTTAATCTTGCTACACACTTATGCGGTTAGCAAAAGCAACAAAAATAAGCAATAACATGAACATGAACATACTGTAAACATTAACATCAGCATAAGCACAAACATAAGCAAAAACGTAACGTAATCATGAAAATGAAAAATAACTTGAATATGAGCAAGAACATAAACTTTAATCGTAAACATTAACATAACCATAAGCAAAAATATAATCATATACACAATCATAACTGTTATCATAAATCTAAGTGTGTTAATAAAATAATAACGGTTCTTGTATGCATTTTGCAAAGCCTCAGTGCGTTTACAAATAAAACATAAGCAAACAATCATATAAACATAATTGTAAACAGGAACATAAGCATAAACAAAAGCGTAATCAGAATACTATGCATTAACAAAGAGATAAGCTCGGGCATAAGATTTAACGTAAACACAACAATAGCATTATGATAAATATAAGCAATAACATGAACATGAACAAGAACATAAACAAAAAACGTAAACATAAGCCATTAAGATATCGTGTGAAAACCAGGCTTAATGCGCAGGGGTGAATGATAATTACAATCATAGTTGATGTTCTGCTGCCACTTTATAAAGCTAACTGAAAACAATTTATTTCCTCCTACAGCTTGTGGTGACTTCTTCGTTGGCTGCAAGTGCTGGAAAGACCTCGGATATTGCACTGGGGACAGCAAGTGGCAGAAGTACATGAAAGCAAATTGTAAAATCACTTGTGGGGTCTGCACTCCTCCTACTTAGAAAAACTAGCGAGTAGAACGACTGGTTTCAGAAAATGTTAACCACTGAAGAGAAAGTCAAGTGGTTTTTCAAGCCAAGTAGAGTCACAGCATTGCAATGAACACTAAAATGTGCGTCTTTAAAACGTTAATGAAAAAACAATAAAGTTTGTGTTTGCTTGACAAAGTTTTCTTGAAATCCGCCCATGCGATTATATGAAAAAGTATTGTTGAATATGTAACGGCCAATCTGGTTTTGAGAACTTCCAAAGTACTGTAGTTGTAAACACGGCCAATTCGGCTCTGTAAGCAACAGAGGATGAGAATTGGAGATGTTCGAGTTCTCTCCACAAAGGGTAAATGTCAAATAAATTTGTGAATGGTTTAACTTGTCTCCTTTATAGCGAATCTTCCATAAAGTCCGCAAAAGTTACGGCGAAGCGGGTTCCCGGATAAGGCCTGGAACGGGGGAACTGCTTATATATATTGCAAGGACGATGGCAAAAAAAAATGGTAGCTTCTAATAAATTAAATCAACAAACATATTAGCCAAACCTCTGTTACTCTGTTTTAGTTAGTTCTTTTGTAAACCTCCCTTGGAAGCTCCAATCAAGTATTCAAATTCAGGATAAACAAGACCCATTCTCCTTTTACTCGCCCCTCGACCCGGTAATGAAAGGTAAGGATTTAAAGAGGTGGACGATTTTATTTTTAAGGGGGCAGGGGTGAGTGCTTATCGAACTTAAATTTTTTTTCTTGGTTCGAGATGCTGCAGATTTTTTTCTAAAATCTTCCACCAGCTCCTCACCCCTGCTAGAAGATCAATGGTTTGCCCCTAATTCCGCCAAAAAAGTCTTAGTTGGTTACGTTTCTCCGATCCCATGCACATGGTCAATGCCACAAAGGAGTTTATCCCCCGGCCAGAAAAATCTAAAACAGAAAACTCCCTTCCATAGTGCAATTCGCATATCAGACGTCTTATTCGAAAGAAGCAGAGACGATATAATGCTGCTTGTCGCAGTGGAAGTGACCATGATTGGCATTGCTTCAGAAAACTCCGCAAACTTGTTCACAAAGAAATAGAGATAGCACGCCATGAATATGTAAACAACCTACTGGAAATCAATAATGATAGAGGAACTAACGGTGATCCCACTGCTGACCCTCATAAAACTGGTTTGACAAAACGATTCTGGCAGTATATAAAAGCTACACGAAGGGATCAGACAGGAATAAGTACTCTCAATCCAAATGACAAGGAGCTCACTGATCCCAAACTGAAAGCAGAAACCCTCAGTTAACATTTCAGTACTGTGTTTACCGATGAAGATCCAGTTCTACCCTCCTTGCCACCAAGTGAAATACCAGATATGCCTAATATCACAATTGATTGCAATGGAGTTATAAAGCTTCTCGGTCAACTGAATCCATCCAAAGCCAATGGGCCTGATCAAATACCCACTTGGGTCCTGAAGGAAGCTGCACCAGCTATTGGACCATACCTATGCTATATCTTCCAACAGCCTTTGAAGTGGCTTCAACATGGCTAACTTTTGTATAATATTTTTGTTGCTTCTTTTT
>JAOBRG010385749.1:0-10882 GCA_027574985.1 Umimayanthus nakama | reverse complement strand
ATATCCTACCCTATTTGGATTACAAAATGAATGCAGTACATTTGAGGAGAAAGAAAAATGTCATTACAGGCAGTACTATCATCTGGTATTCTTAGGCAGTTAAGACAAAAGGAGTTTGGGTAGTCATTATTAAGAGATAAACAAGTTTTTAATGTGTTAAACACTTACCGTATTTAATAAATATTAAATAATGTATTTTGAACACAGATTTTTGAGGTGTGTGTCAATCAACCAATCATTTATTAGCACCTTTAGAAAGAGTTACAGATTGACATTAAGTTTTACATTTTTGTTACATATTACATGTATAAATAGGAAAAGTGCTAACCCAGGGTTAAAGTTTTCTCAAACTGGGTTTAATTTGGGACATCATTTTAGTTTTTGAAGGGGGGTATTTTAGAAAGACTTTCAATTGGACAATTTGGGTATATACCAGTTCAAGTTTTTTTGAACTGGTACAGGTAAGGGTTAAACATGAGATTATTAATAGGAACAATCATTGATATTTTAAAACAAATCCTCTGTAGCACAGTTAATGGTAGAAAGCAGGAATCATGCAGAAGCCAATTAATAAAGTGTTTGGTTTCAAACCGTGGAAGGGACAACAGGTCAGTTGGTTTTTGCAAGGAAAAAACTCAACAGGGTAGCTGCTGTGTGATGCAGAAGTAGTACACAGTACAGGGGGGAGAACTGGGAAAGGGGTAATAGGGAGAGAGGGGAGAGGGAATGACTAGAAACAGTAGGGGAGGGGAAAAGTGTGTTTTTTCCTATTTATAATTTATTATTAAGTTAAACTAAATTCAAATCAAATTAATTATTAAAATACTTTAAAAGAAAAAATGATTAAAAAATTAATTTTAGCTGTACCAGTTCAAGTAATACATGTAGATATGACCAGAAAAATTGAACTTCATGTACAACATGTAGACTGTTGTTTAGGTTTTGAATAGAATGTGGTTTGGAGTCACATCTCTGCAAGGCACTGAAGTCGCTGAAGGAGTGTCAGACCATTTTTATTTTTAACCAAGACTCTTGATTAACTGATTCTGAACAATCGTCCAGATGAAAAGTTACTGAACTCGACATTAGTACAAATTAATTCTGGCTTTAGTTTAGAGCACATGTACTGCAATATAACCAATTTAAGATAAAGTTATTTAAATAACTTAATTTTGACATTTCAAGATTAAGTCTGCAATTTAGTACATCAATTTTTTTCAAAAATTTTCTAACAAGTGTTCTGGCCATTTTCACAACAAAGTCCCCCTTGCCCACAGGGCTGGTGGCGTGTACAGTACATTTTCAGAGAAAGAAAAACACAACATAACATATTCATATGTCCAAGATGTCCAAGATGGAATTGTTTTAAACAAAGGCTGAATAGTACTTAAGTTAACACACTGAAGTAGTGGCTAGGGATGCAAATACTTCACTGAATCTCCCAAAATAATACTGTTTAGAGAGCAATAAACACAGAGTTTCATAACAAGAAGTTACAGACCTGTCTTTGTGATTCATACAGAATGAGATCCATTGTGTTCAGTAATGTCATCTGTTTGTACATCTTGACTATTGTTTCTTCACCCAACTGGGGATAAACACATTGTTGGAAATATGTTAAATGTTCTGATGGATGAAAACTGAATGTTCTTTGGGAGCTCTTTCGGATAACATCATGAACCAGGAGACGGTTGTTGCTTTTTTTTCTATATTGCCTAACCTGTTTTCTATCAGTTTTGCTTACTGATGAGTCTACAGTTTGAAAATACTTATTAAACAACAATCTTGGTGACTGAGGTGAGTGCAACTTATTTCTTTTGTCATCTGGTGTTTTGAAACATATCAACACACATGATTATTCAACTCTTGTTCCTAGTCTCTTTACAGCTGGGCAAGTTCAGCTACTGGCTTCTTGCTTGGTTTGCATAATACTCAAGGTGCACATAAAATATTTATGACAACAGGTCAATTTAAGCGTACAGGCAGTAATGGTCAATTTGTAAAATTCTTTTGCAATTTTGATAGGCTTTAAAATATTCCAGTTGAATAATAATTAGATGTATGTTCTATGCCCTAACAAAAAAAATAACATTCAATTTACTATAACTTTTAGATTACTTTGACCAAGGATGTACAATTTAACCGATCACTCATTGATACAGCATAAACAAACTAACAAATAATGGTATATAAGATAAACTATTTTAAATTAGAACTTACTTACAATATATTTAAAATGTACTTGTTTTCATTCCTCATAGTCTAAACAATGCTACACCAACTAGACATGGCCAGGCATGTTCATTCATATTCTTGTCACACATTTTATTTGCTAATGAAACTGTCTGCCAGTTGAAGTACTCTCAGGGGCAAAATAAATGGAGGGGAGGTCAAAACTAACAGGGGGGGTGGGAAGTTTCTGAACATTTTCATAAACGGAGGGGGGGAGGGTCAAAATAAACCGGTTGGTGGGAACCAAGCCGGGATCACAGGATACAACAAGATGCGTATGCGCATGTTGGGGCAGGAAATTTTGTGCCAAAAAGGCATGCATAAAGTGCACCAAGGCACTACTGTTTTTGCTTTGGCCTGTGATTCATTATTGGACTACAAAAATTAATAAACAGGGGGGTCCTATGAAGCTCCAGGGGTGGGAAAAATACTGAGAAATTAATAAGTGGGGGGGAGGTAATGCTGCCACAGTTGTTAGGTCAGACATTGTTTTATACTATGTTTAAAAGGAAAATATAGGATAGGTGTTAAAGGAGAGGGGGGAGACAAGTTCTTAAGGTCAGTTTGATGTTAGGCGTTATCAGATAGATTTTCTGGATGGCCCCCAAACTTAACTATATCAGTATATGGCTATACTTTACTGCAGGGCTATACCTAAGATGGGGACTGGGGGGAACCCCCTGGGGGAGTCTGACAAAGTGAGTTTTATCAATTTATGCTCTTGTAAGTGTCATTTCTGCCCCCTCCAGTAAAAGAAGAAAAACTATATATCAGCACTGTCCCATGATCAAAAAATTCTAGGTACGGACTACATAGTATAAACCGTGACACTAGTAACCATAGGCATAACCGAAACTCTATTAAAGCCCTATAATGCATTTTGTTAACATAATGTAACATCATCTCAGTCAGTTTCATAGCGGTACTGCAAGACTGTGAGAGTCGGTCGCATCAATGACTCTTCCTTTGCTACGATACAAATTGAACCAATGAATGAACAGTTATAGTAATTATTATTGATCAAGGAGTTTCTACCTCAGGATCGTGCGATTCATCGATTATCCTTCCTTGTCGATCCATAACCCGATAAACTGACATGGGTTCCGCTGACAAGGGATCAGTGAAATCTAGCTTCTCTGTAAACCGACAGTTTGGTGCGCCAGGAAAACCCGGCGTGTCCACAAGTTGCTGAGCGGACTGGTGAGGTGGCACGTTGGCGGCCGAACACTCAGGGCGAGTGGCGTGGAACTGTGGTTAAAAGTCAAATTAAACGTTACGATGTGATCTCAGGGAATTCAAAGCAAAGTTTAGTGTCAGTTGTACTGGTATCTTACTTTCCGTAATCTCTGAGTGCGCAACAAGCATCTTGGAAAAGCGGTTTTTCCTGAATTTCGAAACACGAGTGATCGAATAAGCCGCATTGAAGACGCCATCTTGTAAACCAACGCTAACTATTTACTGGGGGGGAGGGTAATGCGAATCCTTTCTTGAGGGGTTTTCCCAAAAAACAAAATAACTATATTTGATCTATAAGCAAAAAAATTAGCAAATTTGTTCAAAAGAAAAAAATATTCGTGGAAAAAAAGTTTGTTTTATTTTTTATTTATGATTTTTTTTGATAAATGTTTGTCCACTTCTCCTACCCCCGATGGTACAACTTTGTTCAAGTGAGCCAGTGAAAGACGTTTGTAGAGCATACACGAAGTACATTCTACAATGTGTCTCAAATTCAAAATGGCGGTAGATGCAAAATTTGAGGGAAGACAGTGCTCAGAAATGCGCTCGATGTGCTGCGAGCAAAGCATTCTGAACAAAGCCGATGGATCAGCAAGTTTTTTGCAAGGTTTGTAAAGTTGTATCGTGTGCACAGACTACAGGGATTGGTCTAAATTGGCCGAATAATGAGATACTTCAAACATGTATTCTGTAGATATTTAATATATGTTGCACTCCGAAATTGTAGACCTAAAACTTAAAAGTAAAACGATAAGTATCACTCATTGAGTCATTCACTATGAAACCATCTTTCCTATCTTTTTTGAATTATGGATTGAGTTGAGCTTCAAAAAGAAAATGTTGAGGGGGAGGGGAAGAGAAAAAGTGGGTAACCTTCAGTTGGAAAATAGGATGTGAAAGCCGAAAGGTCAAAGGACTGAAAGAGAGAACAGTCACTCTCCGAATGCGAGCAAATAATTCTGCAAGCTTTTTTTTCCTGCCGGAAATTAACAATCAGGTACGTCTAACTGAACCAAAACAAGGACTTTGATGAGTACTATGTCCAAACTTACTTTTGACTTTTTATGTGTGAGGTTCTTGGAGTAGGGTTAAGTTGTTTTGGGAGCAATTGCAGAATACTCCCCCCCCCCGTGCTTTTGTTCAGGGCCCAGTTGTTCAAAGCTCAATTAGTGCTAATCGTGGGTTAACTCCATAGGTTTTGCTAAGGGTTAACCCAGGATTAGCACTAATCTGGCTTTGAACAACCTGGCCCTGGTAGACTGCGAGCAGTCCCAATTTTTTCTCTTGAGTTCGTCGAGCCGCGAAAAACAGCGCTGGAGTACGGAAACCTAGGCGAGGAAAACAAGAGAAGTGAGAAAAATAGGGACTGCAGACAACCTATTGTTTAAGATTAAGCCGCCAACGTTTGTCGCCACATTGCAGTCTAGTCGGGTCACGTTATTTCCATCAACTGTGACTGATCAAGTTATGCCTTCTTATTTTAAAAAGTAGTCAAGTTCTTTTTTAAAAAACGAAAACAATGTTGGCTTTTCAAGGTTTGCCGTTGGCGCACAACTAACAATATGGTCAAATAGAAATGTTGTTCACGATGCCTGGAAATTCTGGTGATTTAATCCCATTCGGCCTGGGCTTTTTTGGAGTTCCTGGGCCTAGGGGGGGTTCAAAAGCCCCCCCTACATAAATCCGAAAGTATTAACGCTATTGTCATGAAACCTTGGAGGTTAGATAGAACTTGATTACCTAATTAATTCAAATAAGATACATACTAATATGACTTTATGATGATGTCATAGTGACGTCATTTTCCCCCAAATCAGTGTTTTTCAGTTATTTCTTCTAATACTTGTACAGAAGGCCAACACAGCCAAAAACTCTTGATTAAAAGCACTTGATCAATACGTCGAACAATAAACTTTGATTTTAGGCCATTTAAGTAATTTGAATGATTTGTATCGCAGAGATACATAGGATTTAGAGAAATGAATACTGCGAAACCAGAAGTGGCGGATTTGGCACTCGTTAAATGCTAATTGTGATTAAAGTTGAGCATATTTCTAAGCTTATTCAGTAAATATGGTCTTAAATTAACCAAACAAACCAAAATTCGGAAATGAAAAAAATCAGAAAGCCAAAAATAAACTATCATGACGTCATTTGCCAGATTTTACGATTTGCCCTTTTGTTTGCATGACGTCATTGATGACGTCACGGTTCGGCCGAAAAAAACCTCAGATAACTTTTTTCTTAAAACTATAGTGTTCAAGATTACCAAGTTACTTGATCCCAAGCATCACAATCCAGTTTAGTGCAAAAGAATAAACAAGAAATCCAAATTTCAACCAAACATGCCCTCCAAAATGCTGTTGCCATGGCAACATCAGACCCCATAACCAAATTTCTACGGCATCACCAAACTGCCAGATAAATTTGAGGAAAACTCCTATGATATGGAGAGATTATCTTCAATCGTCTGAAATTGCCAGCTATTCAAAGTTGGCGCGGGCATCAAAAGCCCCCCCCCCAGGCGGAATAGGGTTAAAAACCATAGTGTTACAAAATGATTGCTGGCTTGTCTATTGTGCGACGTGGGATTTCCCTGTTGTATTGATAAAGCATAAAAATCCTCGGATCGTATTTATGCTGCATGCGCTTGAAAAATAAGAATTGCAGATACATGTTACACTTATGGATATTTTGAGATCTGGTTTTAGACAGCAAACAGGCAACTGACATGCAAATACATCCCCAGAAAGTGGCAGAGATAGGATCAAGCGTATTTCAAAATCGCCAGCAAAACCTACTACATTTTTTCTGCTCCGAGTAAACTGACAGGAGCTGATTCTATAAGTTCGAAGGCAAGAAGATTAATGGTAGAATTAATGCGGCAGCTTGTTCTTATCCTTTCGTAGTTTCTGAAAGCTGTATCTTCTGCAGAAGCAAAAACAACTTGAAACTTGGCGTCCTTAATATCCTTGAGCTTTTAAAAACTCAACTGACGAAATGCGCAGCTCTGTCATTCCTTTATCTGGTTATCCACAGATGAGCCGGACTGAAAAACCTGTTTTTCCAGAAAAAATGTCTGTTTAATAAAGAAGATTTTTTTTCGATTGCATAAGTGATACGATTAAAACATCTTCACCAGTGAGAAAAGCGTTCAAGGCGACCTTCTGTTTTGATGCAGTTTCATCGCGATCAGACATCGCAAATTCGATACCAACATCTACTGTGAAAAGAAACCATTGACAGCTATTTCGGGAACTGACCAATTTTAACTCTGCATTGCCTGGCGAATGCGCTTAATTTTAAACAATAGGTTGTCTGCAGTCCCTATTTTTCTCGCTTCCCTTGTTTCTGCACTCCAGCGTTTGCGATGTCTTTTCACGGATCGACGAACTCAAGAGAAAAAATAGGGACTGCTCGCAGTCTAGGCCCTGGATTCTATGTGCACATGTTTCTATAAAAGAGGAATGCACAGTAATAAACTAACTTAAGTTAACTTGAGTGGGAGGTGTTCTGCAGTCTAACCTTGTTTTTGGGACAAAAATCCCTCAATTCGGAGGAACTTGTGAGGAAGCATTTCACAGCTTCTTTAGCATGTTGTCTGGACACTTGGATTGAATAATTTTTAAATGTAAGGGTCAGGACAATGTTGGTTGTGTCCTTATTTGTGCATGAAACTTTGGTAACTTTTTAATTTAGCGATTTATCTTAAAAAGCGCCAAATTAAAATGCATTGAAATAAAGTGCTGCTAAATTTAAATTGTCATTAGGTAAAAGTTGGTCTCACAATAATAAACTAATTAAAGTGCCCCTAAATAAGAATATTTCAAAAATGTGAAATTATAGTGTTGCAATAATTTTGCCTAGTAGTAAAGGAAAATTGTATTTAAAGAGGTGAAAATCATTTACCTCATACAAGATCTGGAAGAAGGAGTTGTAACAACAAAGTGACCACAAGGTGATTGGTTGTTCTGTCAATCTACCCTGTGAACAATAAATTGCCTATGTAGGTAGTATGTAGGTATGTATGTAGGCTGTGTCGGCAAATGAAGCATCGCCATCACTTGGAGTGCTGTTTGGAGCTAATTGCTCATGACACTGTGGCAAGTTGTGTGGCCAACTACCCACCCAGCAGAAGAGAATTGTTATAAGAAAAATGTAACTGTCTTTGACCAAAATTTGTAGCTATGTGAGGCCCTGCTAGGGTAAATTCTGACAGTCGACATTGTGTTGAAACAGCGACATGCGGCTTTGAAACTCCGACAAACGACACCAAAAGGACGTGATATTCCAACAGCGTATAGCACCATTACAAAATTGCGACAACTCAGATGGGGGACACAAACCCTTCCCCCCCCTAACAGGGCCTCCTCTATGTGTGAGTAGAAGCTGCCATGCATGATATGAACATACTGAAAAATCTTTGTTCAGGCTTGGTCTATTTTAGATGTCACATTTTTAACTGAACTGGTTTTAATGCCTACTAGGGTAAATTCTTCTGGGCCCAGTATAACAAAGTTTGGATAACTTGTCTTTATCCAAAGGAATTTCAAAACTGGTGTGTTCTTAATTTTGATTGTTTCAATAGGGATTCATTCACTAGATAAAGTAACCATATCCAGGCTTCATACAACCAAGGCCTGGTTTATTTGACCAGATGTTTTCAGTCATTTGTAAACTCTCTACCCCCATGCACAGCCTATGCTTAAACTGTTGTGACTCAAGTTTATTTTGTCGTGATTTACAGTTAATATATCGTTCATCTTTGTCAGTTGGCTGTGTTGTTTGTTATTTGTAAATTAATAAAGCTTTCATTGTACATGTAAGTTATTTTCAGAGTGTTTTGTAGGTTCAAATTTTCTAAAGTATTTTTTTACTTTTAGTTTTCCAAACTATTTTCTCATTATTTTGCCATTAAGGGCCCACCCAGATCCTAGCTGCTGCCTATGGACCAGTGGAGGTGAAAGCAAATAAGGAGATCATTGACAAAGCTACACTAGAAGTGATTTTCAAACCAAAAGTAGGATTTGCAGGTAAGAGTACCTTGGACTAAGAATTTCATATGTGTTACAATGAAGTATTTTAGATAATACATTATTGTTCTTTTTTTTTTATAAAAGTGTTACTAATTTGTAACTGTACTGTCTAATAAATCAAGGTTAAAAGTGTTGAGCATGTCCCACTGTTTGAGTGATACATTGTATAATTTACTGTGAAGTTTTCACATATTTTGCTGTTACGCATATCTCAGCTTTAGTCATTTTTTGATACGTGTTTGATGTTTCTTAATGTCTAGTTTGAATCACACAGTACAGTGTTACTGTAGGTCTAGTATTGGGCTTAGCTGATAAAGTTTCCAAATTTATGGACTATTATTATTTTAGCTTTTTGGGACATACAGTGTATTTGAGGAGAAAAGATAATTGTATTTATGATAACTTTTTGATTTTGAGGTAATTTTTAGCTTAAATTTTAAATTTAAATTTTGGAGTTGAAATTCAATAAGCAGACACTATGGTGGCTCCTAAAAATTATGTCACTGAATAGAGGAACTTGGTATGTGCTCACATGAACCGTGTGTGTCTTGTTGTGTTGTTAATGTACAGTACATGTCACTACTACATTGTACCTAAATTTAAGTATCTAAAATAAACCCTGTTTCCTTAACCACAACAAAACAATTTTAGGGGAAGTTTTTTGCTTGATTTGTTACATTAACATTGAGTTGCTGCTTCAAGAACTGGTTCAACAAGATTGTCCTAGCTTAAGAACCAATGTTGCTCAATTCCTCTGCACCAGTCTGCATAAAGTACAGGAATTGTGGTGTGTTTTGGTGGAAAGAGATGCATTCCTGTGTCTGTACCAATACCAGGTCCAGCAGTTCTCTGAACCTGCTAAACTTGACAAACAGGTCTTTCAAAACTCTCGACACACACACAGGTCTGAACTTGTACAGGGTAAAAGGAGAAGAACTCGGCTGGGGAAGGGTGAAATGCATGTTTGTTTTATATTAGTCTGAAATTTTGGGGTTTTTTTATTAGCAAACACATAATCTATTTGACAATTTTCCATCTTAAACAAGCGCAAAAAAATAGATTTATTTACAATTTATTTCACAAGTTCATTTTCTTTTTTTTTAATATAATTTATGATTTCTTCAATCAGACAAATGTTTTCTGTGCTTGTTCTACCCTTTAAAAAACCATTTTGATTGCTGTTAATAGTGTTTGTTAGTACTTTCAGTATTTGCAGAGGTAGTCATACGACTTTGAGTGCAATTTGGAATTAATTTGCACGAGTGAGTTTTTCAAAAAGTATCAAAATTTAACGAGCATGCAGGGCGAGTTAAATTTGACTTTTTGAAAAATCACGAGTGCAAATTAATACAAAGTTGAATGAAAAAAGTCCTATGATTACTTGTTAATAACATACATGAAAATATGTAGTGATCGATCATTAACCGGAAGTACGGGTTTGTGTCTCCTTTGTTGTGTGTTTGGAAATTCTTTGGAATTGGAGAACTTAGGAAAAAGCACTGGAAAGAAAGAAAAAAACCACGTTCCGACAACTTTCCGAATTTTTTTAAAACAAAGTTGAAAATTTTCGGAAGTCTTCGAAAATCTTCAAAGGTCTTCGGAAGTCTTCGGATATCTCTCGGAAGTGTTGGAAAAATCCTCGGAAAAACCGGAAAATGTTGCTAGGTGCTAAAAACAACAACTAAAAACGACCAATGGGATACTTCGTTCTCAGAGTGGAGCCTTAAGTAAACTGTTTCCAAAGGCCAGGTCCTCTTGGATTCGATTTATTCATAAAAAGAAAGAGTTATCAATGAGTGGTCTGTTTTTTATCCAGTCTTAATATCAGCTTCAATGGCTTTTGAATATAAGCAATTGCTCATCAAGAAGAAGTCCAAATGACAATGAACATTTGGATTTCGTCTCCTCCATGTAAAACGTTCTGTTTATCGGCTCAGATCACGCCAAGAAGTTGTTTTTCTTTATTTGAATTAGGTTGTGCCGAGAGACTCATGCAAGAACTGATAAAGAACAGCTGTGAACCTGTTACTCTAACAGCATTTCATCCCAGGACGTCACTGATGCTAGTTGTTCAAGTGGCCCAAGATTCAGGCTCTGTATCCTTTGACTTCAAATGATTGTTGTTAGTTTACAGTTAATACTGGCTGTCGACCTGAAGGATTTGCAAGTTTGTAAGTCTCTACAAAACCAGCAACAAGTGACTGTACACAGCTGGAAACTATATTTCCAGTGAAACCAATTTTTGTCTCGGTGGCCTCAGACGCATCACCCAGCACTATTAGTGATTGAAATCCAAGTGCTAAGTTTTTTGGAGTCAAAAGCAGGGAAATTTTGAAAACAATGACTTTTTGGCAAACATGGCCAAAGTCAGGGAAGAA
>JAOBRG010385727.1:0-10882 GCA_027574985.1 Umimayanthus nakama | reverse complement strand
TGTGCGAGGACAACTTTCGCCTCGGCTTCATGTCTAAGCTTGGTTACTTTTCAGGAACCGTGAAAAGGACTATTACCGACAATCCTGAGTACGTGTTTTGATCTTTGGTTACTAATAACCTAATTTTAGCAATTCCATTGAAAGTGATTCCCTTCACAAATATGAACAGAATATAACGACCTTAAAGAGGGAAAAAACGTCATTCATAAAATACTTTCGAACGACAACCTCGACAACTCTTTACGACAAATTCCAGATACTTTTTTTTTACATGGAAGATAAAACTAGATTGTACAAATTTATAATAGTCAAATTGATATTTTAAAATGAACGTCGCATATCGACGTCTAACAGTGGCTAATGGCTGCTTTAGAAACTAGCACAGGCGTATCAAATCACTATTTTAAGCAAAGAACACCATGAAATACCCGCGGTTATTGCGCGTATAGAAGAGTTGAATATCGGTTTTCACTCCAATCGTACCCTGACAGAAGGCCCAGTTTCGGGCCTATCCCCCCGCCCCCCGTAGAACGGGGTAGCCGAAATTCAGTGATGAGCTTTTTAGTAATGTTTTCTATTCGTTTATCTCTTATAAGGCTATTATTTTATACAAACTTCGCTTCAAAGCTTGATAATCTGAAAGGCATGGTCAGAACTTGGTAAATTATTGTAGATTTGCACACGCCTGTCCAAATATCTTTATTCCTAAAAGAGCCATCATGCCAGCAGGTCAAGTGAGTCCTGATATTATCCTCCTTGTGTGGACGCAACTTAATGCGTTGGCATCACGTGGATTCATTCTCCAAAACTCACGACCTACCCAATCCCAAACCAGCTGCGACTTTTTAGAATGGTCATCTATGCATTTTTGCATGAATCGCACACACAAAAAAAATAGCAGCAAGCAGTATATCTCACCAATCACCTTCTTTCTTTCCTTCCTACCCACCTCTACCCCCTTTCAACATTCAGGCTACAAACACGAAGCCAAAGCAACTAACTTAGTTCTAAGGAAATGTTCATTTCGTGTGAAATTGGTGGTGACTTATCTGAAATTACAGAGGACATCCTAAAAGCAAAAACAACTTCTATCAAGGACTGAGTTACATGTAGCCGAAGACTGGAATACTTTTCAGTTTTTGAAACATGTGTGTTAAATGGAGGTTGCTAGGCAAAGCCCCACTTACCCCTCCCCTGAGCCAAACATTATCGCCAACCTTGACTCTAATCCTAACGTAAAGGAGCAGTTCTTTACCTGATGAACTATTTACAAAAACGGGACAAGGAGTAACGTGCACTAATTAAATACTTTCAAAATGTATCATGGCTGAACCTGAACTTTTTTTTTCAAGAACAACATCCAGGGCCCGGCCATTCAAAAGTGGGTTAGCTCTAACCAAGGGTTAAATTTTTAACCAACGATTGGATTTACCTCCTTAAAGACTGATTTAGGCTGTCATTTTGGGCTTACGTAATCGGGTCTCCTTGGAGTGTACTTCAATAATACCTTAGAAAGACTGAGCGTGTTTCTAGAGAAAGGAGCCTTAGTTGAAAGTTTTGTCTAACCATTGGTTAAGTTTTACCCACTTTCAAGCAACCAGGCCCAGCTGGTTGCTACAATTAAAAGTATAAGTCTACATGTACAAAAACACTTAGAGAGGCAACACGGAACTAACAAAAGTCAGTTAGATAAAATATTACATATGTTTGCTCAAAACTTGTCCCAGATCGGTTGACTTTAACAATAATATTCCAATTAAAAAACAACAGCAAAAATAAGGAAAACTTAGCAATAAATTCCTCTGCACAATATTGAAACAAAAAAAGAGAAAATAAAGTTTTGATATTTGAGTATTTTCTTGAGTTTTACAATTTCCTGTGATTTCAATGTCATTTTTGACTCTTAAACTTTGCACCATAATAAACGATTTGTCTTAGATTCACACGGTTTAGATCTAACATTAAATTATCCACCAACATTCAAACAAAATCAACAAGTCCTACATGCAAAGTTTGCCACAGCTACATTGTATAAGTGGCTACACTGGCTAGTGAGAAAGCGAAATGTAGCGAGCCTGAACATGTACCCAGTTGGACCCTGTGGGACAGTAGTGCCTTGGGCTTTCAAAGATCTTCCTCATGGCAGAGCATTTGCTCTTCAGCCTTCCCTTTGGGGCACTCGTTGGGCTGTCAGAGTCCTTTATGGCTCAGCTTTACCCAATCCCTCTGTTAAGAGCTATCCTTGCACAGGGCCCTTATTTGGGTACATGTATCAGTCCTCACTTCCGCAGTCCCTAATGTGGCTCTCCACCAATTCATGAGGAAAGTACTTCTTGCAACTGGGGCATTGCACTTGGCCTGGCTGGGACATCTGCCTTCGTGGCTGATTCATTGATGGTGAGTCTGTGTGATCTCCACCATCAGCATAAACCTCCTGCCCATACCCCCGCGCTCTCATTTGGTCACCCTAGAATACAATGTTCAATGGACTCCACATTAATCAATTTCTCAATAATCTAGTAATTTTCAACCCAAATTCCTACTTTGCCTCAAAACAAATGCAGTGACATAAAGTTAAAACACAAAAATAATGTGCATTCACATACCTGAAATGGCTGTTGCCATGGTTCTCTCACAGCTAAAGAGCAATCTTGCCTTCCAGATGTTTGTCTCCTAAATGAGCTTGGAGCAGGTGCAGAAGTCTTTGATTGAGCCTGGAGATACAAACCCACACATACTCATTTTAAAAAATTTTTAAACCCATACTTATTTTTTACAACTAAACTACTACATTACAGCAAAATCTTAGTTTTAACTGTCAGTTTTTACATCAGATTCAACACTCAGAAACCTTGTCAAATTACAACATACCAATTACGCTGTTTTCAAATAGGATATAACTTTGTACTGACCAAAAACTGTTATTTAAGCTAGGTATCAACAAAGGAAAAAACTGGTTAGCGACCCCACCCAACCACTGAACAAGCCTGTGAAAACTTCTTCACTAGTAGCAAAATGGGTTATACATTAATTTCTGTTTTTCAGGCTTTCAAACAAGGGTTCTCAAAAATTAAAAAAGCCCCTCCTGACTATAAAACAGATACTAACTATAGGTCTTATCTTGAAATACAATTTTCTAATTGAAATGTGTTTTAATTATAAAAACTCACATTAGCTTGAAAAAAATTCTAATATGAAATGTTCTTTAGTTAACTCACCTGTGCATACAATCTCTCCACTGTTTGACGGTAGTTGAAGTATTCATTCTTTACTCGTTCGTAATTGTGGATATATTGTTCGCGCTCCCTATTAACGTTTTCCATATCTCGTTTGAGCTTCACATTCTCTTCATGCTCAACACCAAAGTCATGTTCATAGCTTTGCAACTGTGTAAGCATCAAGATATTAACAAAAGGTCAACAAAAATTACATGTAGGCAGGTCAAGTTAGACTAAACAGCTACAGCTGTGCACAATGTAAATTTACCTTTCTGCTCCCCATTTGAAGTGTCAAATAACAACTTGTTAAACTATAATTCTCAATGTTAATATTTCCCCTAAAGACTATCCTGGTGTGCTCTTGTGACTGGCAGGAGAAACTCTCTTAGCCCAAAATTTCCAACAATAGATCAAAATTATTTTTTGCACTTCTTCAACCCCCTTCCCCTCTCCGAAACAGTTCCTTTCTATCACAAATATCTACAAGGAATTTGAAGAAACCCTCCCCTTAGCCCCACGCTTGGAAAACATGTTTTCAAACTCCATGGCACTCCATGGCTTTCCAAGAAATCCTATATATAACTATGTAAGCCCTGCATAAATACTGTGCCAGCAAGAACTTCATCTTCTATCCATAACCACTCCATGTTTGCCAGGAATTGTAACTCATTTTTTCCATGGTTTTTATTGGATTTCTGTGGTTTTACATTCCTTCTTCATGTATAGTACAGGTAAGAACAGGTTAGCTTTTAAAACTGATTTAAGCTTTCAAAAATTAGTTCAAAATGGTGACTGTTAACCTTTATAACTATCAAGATTTGCTAAGTACTCAGGATCTCTAATGCCAGCTTTCTGGTACAACAAATACAGTTTACTTACCGATGCTTGCATCAGCGTCTGCATCTCTTGTGACTGTTCTAACTCTGCAGATACTCTTGCCAACTCTTCTCTCAGCGTTGGCACTTCTGCACCATCTTGTACCAACTTCTCATTCTCTTTTGTCAGAGAATCTACCCTGGCCAAATGCTCTGCAACCGCATTTTCTTTTTCGGTTATATCTCGCCCGAGCTCCTGGCACATCTCACGTAGCTGATCTCTCTCAATTTCAATATTATTATTTTTCTCAAGTGATCTTCCTAACTCTGCTTCTAACTCGTTTATTTTCCTTTGGAGTTCCTGACAGGAAAATCAATTGATTTCAAAGGTTAGCTAAAGGAGTGAGGTATCAGTGAGATCAGTCTAACAGACACTGATACAATCCTTGTAGGAGGGGGCAGGAAGGAGAAGGGGTGACGGTGTTCTTTACAATCTGTGGTCAGGGATGATGTTATATTTATAGACTGAGATAGAGTATAAATCACATTTTTATGGAAGCTTGCTGAGTATTATGTTAACCATTAACGACACTGAGCTAGTATTTCTATTCCCCAGTCCCAACTCCAAAATTATGTGACTGTATGTGGGTATTTGTATGTGTATCAAGGGGGTGGGGGAGAGGGGTCACAGTGTCTGAGAGTCAGGGATCCTTATCCTGTGAATCAAAATCTCCGTTTTTTATTTCCCATCAGATGGAATCTCTGTATGAAGAAAGGTACATACTTGTAATTCAGCTCCATCAACATGGTCATATACCCCGGCCATTATTGCTTTCATTTCTGGCTGGTTCGCTTGTTCCCCAAGCTCTCTCTTCAAATGTGTGACTTCAATAATTCTTTCATTCCTCTCATTCTTTGTTGCTTCCATCATTTCCTTTAGCCTTTCATTCTCAGTTAACAAACTTTCACAGAAAGCTTGTTTTGCATTAAGACCTCGCTGCAGTTTCTGTACGAGAGCTGAGAGTTTAAGCACTTGATCGTTAAGCTTGGCCATTTGTTTATTTTGGTTGGCATTTAGTGCAGATGTAAGCTCCTTTTGTTCCTCTACTTTCACTTGCAAGTCTTCTCTCAAGGTCATTATCACCTCATGAAGATCGCGGTTCTCCTGAATCAGAGATATATTGTTTTAGTTAGTACATGGATATATACATGTATAACAATGGAACATTTTTTATTTGGTGATTGACATATCTAGTTCTAACAATTGATTAAAAAAAACCCCAAGAAATCAAGTGTTACTCTCTAAGATTAGTTCTAATCCACTGATAAATGAAGTGAAAGTTATAATTATATAAGAATATTTAGTATGTAAGTAACTAAAAAGGAGAGAAAAATATTGTCATTTGCTGAAGATAAGACAAAAGTTTCATTGTTCTTCATCAGTCATTTGACAAGTGATTTTTTAATATCTCAGCCATCATTTAAAAAGTATCCGTCAAACAATCAAGAAACAAGATAGTGTTATAATTTCAAAAAATATTATAATACCCAGTTTGAAATCAAGGAAAACATTTCAAAGGCTTTTGAAGTAATTTTATTTTAATAAAGGTCTGTCTGTGCTGTGTCAAACGATTTAGAACTTATTGAAATGAACAGAAACTTGAAATAGATTGTGTGACCTTCAAAAAAGTAAACTGCACTGTCAATGGATTTCTGTTCAAGGTGTTTTAGCCGGCAGGCCCATGGCTTAATTGACAGACTGTGGCCAGCTTTACTTTAACTGACCACTGAATACACTGTACTTTACAATGTAAGATGACCTTCAAAACATTCCACATCAATTATAAGTCAGCAAAGGTTATTTGTACATAAAATAAACACATTTATACCACACAGCTCCATCAAGTTACCTCTTGGTACAATAGGCCAGACCCCTGTCAGTGGAAGATGGGTGCCACAGGAGACACAGAGGTAAAAGACATTTTATCTTAGCCTATTATGTTCAGTAACATGCATAGTACTACGAGTGTAAAGTTGTGTTGTCTGAACATAACTAAGCTAAGTCTGTGCTTTCTGGTTCACGACGAGAAGGCCAGGTTGATCATTACCAGAATGACAGACTGTTGGGTTGTGGTACTGCAGCTGGGTGGCATTTGGTCCAGGTAATGGGCCAGGTCTGGCGCCTTGCATTCAACCTGGACAGTATGGTACTGAACAGTCAGCCGCACACACAAGGTATGTACACTGATCAATAGACTTTGACAAGACAGCCACAGAACATATATAATAATTTACTGAGTATATAGAATGTTCTTGTTTTCAACAGTCTGTAGTGCTTTACTGTCAGCAGCCCAAAAATGGCTTTGACACAGAACACTACACACTGGATGTAATTATATAATATTATTAGAAGGGTACTTTACTAGATCATAAGAAAGTTAGTGCCACAGACATGATATACATCCACTGTACAAAGATCAATACACTTCATGCACACTGATCAATATACACAATATACAGTGTACCAGTAGTACAATATATAGCAAAAAATCTAATCATTATCTTAACAAAGTTTTAGTGTTTAATATTGATGATTGCATACTTTCATGAAATTTAAAACTTGAACTAAAAATCACTTCATATACCACTTCACAAACCCAATTAAACTAGATCACATAATCATTGACATCTTTAGAACTTCAATATTGGTTGAGGTTAAAAGCTAACAGTTCTAAAATTATTTGTTATGTTTTAAAGTGTATATTTGTACATCAAGTGCTTTTCATCTTCCCAATTACAGAAACTTTTCCCTTAAATAGTTAACAATATCTGGGAAATACTATGTATTAATCACTCATCATGATTCATTTTGATGATGTAATAATATTGTTATTAATCATCAGTATATTTAGAATAAATGGAAAAGCATAAATTTGGCATGTGACTTGGCCATCTCCTGTTTTTGTAGAAAAATAACTATTATATCATTGTACAATCGGGAATCTGACAAGAATATACATGCAAGGATTTTGAACAAAGAACAATAGATGTCATTTGATTGACAGCACTGGTCATCCTGATTTGAAAACAAATATAGATAACTTGTTATCATGTGTCAGCAAGGATATTGTTTGATTCAAGAGCAAATCAGAGAGGCACTTCTAGCACTTGCCATATCAAAGTTCACTGCATGTTTTTATGCAACTAGCTCTTTCAAATACAGCAAAAGGTTTATTACATTTTTTAAAAATCTGCTGAGTAATAATTGGCTTTTATATTATAACCAGTGTAAATATTGAAGAAGTGATTGCGCGTGATCAACAACATGCAATCTGGTATCGTGTCATGATATCATCAAAACCGTGTGACGCAATGAATGCTAATGAAGGGGAATCCCCGAGCGAACACGCCATTGCGAAACTAGAACTTTCGCTTTCCATTTCCTCTCACAGCTGAAAATTTAAAACTTCCTCTTTCAAATGAACTGCTTTTGAGAAACTCCTAGTTGATTATTTGAAATTAAGCTTTGCCGGCTAGTAAAAAGCACATTTCCAAAGTAAATCATCTGGTTTTAAGAGTTAAGTGTTCGTTACCACAAAATATAATAAATTCAAATAAATTATACGAAGTGGTCGAAGGCAAACATAATACAAAGAACAATGAAACACGCCGCGGCCTCAACAAGACAAAAACTGGGGGAAATTACCGAACTATGGACGCCAATTCAAAGAGTTCCGTAAATAGTTAATATCTGCTGGCAAAAAATATAAGTAATAACGATTTTTTGCTCGTGAGTTAACCGTTTGGGAACGCGCGGAAGCGACTTTGATCTTTCAAACGAAAGCGAAAGAAATTGGATATTGTGCTGCGTTGGCCATGTCGCGCGATTGTCATTCCGCTTCGCTCAAACGATCTCAGTCAAGATTGCTAACTTGTTCTACCAATAATTTGCTCGAGTATGTTTCTCTTTACCATGAAACGTTTCTGCAGACTGTCCTATAGAAAAGCTGATTTGTATTCCTAGAAAAGACTTACTAGTAATGCTCCTAAAAGCCAAATGGACTCGAGCAAATATGGCGGACACACAGTGTCATTAACGTTTGCCCGTTTTCTGAAAGCGAATAAAGATAAATCATATCTTTGCCTGTTTTGTAAGACTCACCACAGCTAACTCTGCTCCATTAGTGTTCTTGGTCGTCATATGGTCTAAAGTAAGTCTCAATTTCGTGTTTTCCCTGGTCAGAGCTTCCAAAACCTTCTTCGAGACTCCCGGAGTTACGATAGCTCGAGTGTTCTGAGCGCCATCGCTTGATTGTTGTATCTGTATACTTAGTTGTGCAATTCTGTTTTCCGCCCTTGCTAATGCTGTTTCGAGCCTGTTGTTTTTCTCTTTCAGTTTTTTGTTCTCCTCATCTTTCTTCTGCAATTGCTCACCGAGAATTTGAACTCCAGCAAGTTTGCTTGACATCATTTCTTGTTCATAATATAGGCCATGAACTATTTGCTTCAACTTCTGGTTCTCGAGCTCGCTTATGTGGTCGGTCGTCATGTTTTTACCGGGAAGTATTCTGCAAAAAAATCAACACGATGTACACCGACGACGATATCACAAGTAAAGGCTACGCCTTCTTGGTAAGTTTGTACGTTTGTTCTGGTCTGGTGTAGTTAATGTTTTATACTTTGCACTGGTAGAGTGCGGGAATTTCCCTTACCACAGCTTAACTCTGAGATCGTTACGGTATGACGTCACATCATTATTTGTCGCTTTGATGGGTCTTCCCGGATTTTCTATTTTTTTTTTTAATTATCCAATTCCCAACAGTAATTTCGAAATTATTTTTGTCAAAACTGAAACTTGAACGAAAGCAAACGCTTGCATCTCTGAAAAGTTCCAAACAGTGGTAAAATTAAGTTTTCCTCGCAGTCAATACAGCCAAAAATATAAAAACTTAATCAGTTCAGTAAAACTGCTGACCACTTTTTTTCTCCTTTTGAAGTTTACTCTACTTTTTCAATTACAAAATCCCCATGTCAGCTAAATCGGTATTGTTTTAGCCATGCAGCAAAACTACATATCCATATATCTTTAATAGCCAACAACATCATCAACACCATGCAAAAATCATCGACTATTTTCAAAACTTTGCGAGTCGTGCCGGGCAGCATGCATCGTACTCAGCTGTTGCCGGCTTGAGCGTGTTTCAGGAGTCACAAACATGAATAATCATTGCTGCCTAAAACCAGATAGATCTGGGCCCAGCACTCAATTAAAAACAAAACTCTTCACTTCAGATAACACTATCCTGACTGCAGCTGCCGGAATAGCTCGTTAACTGAGAAAGCCGAGAAAAGCCTCGCGGACTGCGAAGCCCGATTATTTGTTATGATCAAACTGATCTGGCGATCAGTGCTTTTGCTTATAATCAGTGGGACAATCAGTGGTAAATCTCAGGGGGGCATGGGGGCCCGTGCCCCAATATTTGGGGGGGGGGGTTATCAGTAATTACTTCGGTGTTGAACACCATTTGAAAGAGCCTTATGAGCAAGAAACTGGTCTTAAAATGCTCTAAATGGTTATTTTAGAGACCCAAATTTTCAAAATTTTCTTGGGGACCTGATGTCCCCGAACCCCACCTAGAAAGCTCGCGCCTATGGCGCACCAAGTCCCCCCCCCCCCCCTCCTTAAAAATTCTAAATCCACCCCTGATAATTATAAAAAGATATCATTGGCTTAGCTTGTTGGAATTCTATCACCTAAAATGGGGCTTCTTGGTTTTATTTTCACATACATGTTACCCATAAAAATTGACCGGAGATCACAACCAGCCTACTGGTCAATATTTCACGTCATGCTTGTGCATAGGCCGAAATATTGAAGTTAATAGCTTTAACATGTTCGAGGTAAGGCCAAAATTATCTTTGCCATAATATCCCTTGCTATCTAAAAGGTAAATCCTTTCCGGAGCCAAGTAGTGGGTGAGAGAGAAATTTTCCTCGGGGCTTTGGTAAGGGACATTTTAAATTCCATGAATCATAGGTTCAGCCCGCCCCAAACGAGTTCCCCCGCTCCATGCCCACTAAAAACGCTTAAAGACCCTATATCAGCGGGGCTACATTGTCAGTGTCTGTCATAACATCCGTTTTACACTAGTTCATTTATAGAAAACACTACCTCATCAAACAACCGCTACAAAGAAAGTCATGTCCCGATATACTTGTATAGCTAGCTATATACCTCCTTGTAGCACGGTCAGAGGACGGATAATTAACAACTAATCCCCGAAGTGGAGGTGAATATTTTCACTAAGCATCGACACTGAGGAGGATAGTTGTTTTAGTGTTAACCAAACAGCTGGATTTTGTGTTTCCAGGAGCAGCATTTTTTTGTTTATTTGGCGAGTTTCCTTTACCGTGTCAGTGGCAAAACGAGCCGCTATTTTGAAAATTTCGTCTGGAGGTGAATATTTAACAATTATTCTACCAGACCGCACTGAATATTAGCTGATAAATAACAAATGAGCGCGGAGCGCGAATTTGTTATAATCAGCTAATACTCAGAAGGTGAATAGGAGACTTGTTGGAATTTCATAAATTCTTTATTTTCTATTTCATAATATTTCACAATTAATTAGTGCTTTTATAGCTTGTTAATTTGGGGTTACATTTAATCATAGAAAGTTTAACTATGTAACACACAAGAGCTATTTGCAGCTATTAAGGTTTTATATCGTGTTAATTTTGACTAGCATATACAAACTCGGTGACGTTGGTGTTTCAAGCAATCTGATTGGTTCGCTATCTCTGGCTAATGGACATTGTCCACCTCCCGGGAGGTGGATAATGAAACAA
>JAOBRG010385716.1:0-10882 GCA_027574985.1 Umimayanthus nakama | reverse complement strand
TATTGTAAGATGAAAAACAAAATGATTCTCCCTGCTGGTTGACAAGGAAACTATGGAGACATTTAGGAGAATTTGGTAATAAGTCATAATTATGGCTTGGCTGGGGTTGAAAGGGCTACTTATCTGATGATGTTTCTACTTTTCAAGGTATCACCAGCGTGTGCTGTATATTGATATCGATATTCACCATGGTGATGGTGTAGAGGAGGCATTCTACACAACTGATCGTGTCATGACTGTCTCATTCCACAAGTATGGAGAGTATTTTCCAGGCACAGGAGACTTGAGGGTATGATAAATGTCTATTGGAACTAACCTTTTTGTTAGTTTTAAATAATACTACTATTTTACCTGTGCTTTTTCCACACCCCAAACAATAATTTTGTCAGTCTTGAATAAAAGTTTTACCCCAATTTGAATACTAGTTGTTAGTAACAGAGCTTGAATAAATTGTCTAAAACAGTTTGTTTTCACAGGGTACAAAATTAGTGTTGGCTATGTACAAATGTATTGTCAGTAGGGGCTCTTGACTGATGTATGTACACACTTTAACAAAAAGCATTGGAATTTCTGTTTCAGGATATTGGGGCTGGAAAAGGAAAGTATTATGCGGTAAACTTTCCCCTTAGGGATGGTATTGATGATGAATCATATGAACAAATATTCAACCCTGTAAGTATATTACCTCAGATCTTTATTTATTAAGCATCTCTAATAAGATTAATGCATTTGTACATTTACAGTATCTTTGTTATTAACTAACAAGTGATGGTGTGCCTTTCAGGTGATCTCTCGAGTGATGGAGATCTATCAGCCAAATGCTGTTGTTCTTCAGTGTGGTGCAGACTCCTTGGCTGGTGACAGGCTAGGATGCTTCAATCTTTCATTGAGAGGTTAGTGTTTCTTTAATATTGCTATTGATGTAGTAGTTATTATTACATTTGAAAATTTAGTAGTTTTGTACATGTAGCTAGCTTTAGAGAAGAAGAGTCTTGATTTTTCAGAATCAACATTATTTTTATTTAATTTATAACGAACATTTATACAGTCATACACTATTTTCTGCTGCACTTTTGAGTTCTGCAAGTTGCTGCTGTTTGTGTGGGATCTCTAGTTGCTCGACTACTATTTTTGTTGGTTTTTTGAGACAAGAGTTTTTTTGTTATGATTAAGTACAGTACACATACTTACATTTTTAGTTAATCCGCATGGTTGGCTTGTTTTCAAAGTTGTTTAACTAACAGAGAGCACTTATTGTTTCAATTGAAAATGGTTTGGGCTTCCAGAACTTTACTAAAAAGGGAGTACTTTGGTGACAACTGTTCAAAATTTCAGTGTCTATGTTTGAAAACTAGTTTCAGCAAGTCCTAGGTTTGTTTACATCTGGAGACTGCTTGAACTTCTCTTTAAATTAAGAACTTCTAGTCTTAAATTTGTGACTAATTTTCTAAAAAAAAGTCCGTATAACATAATTCGAGACTGCAGTGTTATTTTCTTGGTGTTAGGAAAGGGTGGTTGTGGAAGTAGATACAAAAGACATTCTATTTAGATTCAAAAAACTTTTGACTGAAAGTAAACACGAGTTACACTCTTTGAAAATCCCTTGAGTATTCCTGGAGTTTCACATTGATACAGTTTGCATCAATGACTAAATCTTGTTGGGAGCCTCTTTTTCAATAACAAAAGCTTTTTTCAGGATTTTACAGTATTTGTTGCTCTCTAGGTCATGCGCAGTGTGTCAACTTTGTCAAGAAGTTTGGTCTTCCAATCTTACTGCTGGGTGGTGGAGGTTACACAATACGAAATGTAGCAAGATGCTGGACATATGAAACAGCAACAGCTTTGGACAGTGACATTGCCAATGGTCAGTAAGCTTGTACTTTTAATTTTTAAGTTTGGTTATTGAATAGACCTGTTCAAGTCGGTTAAATGTTGAATAGCCCTGGGTTTTAGAACCCTTTAGATTTGACATTGATTGCATTTTTGACCATAAGAATACATTTTTTTCGTTCGACATTATCTTCCAATGTCAATAAAAACGGTAAATCAGTATTCAGCTGGGTACAAGTACAATGCAAGAATGTTAATGAACATGTTTTTTAACCCCATGCTCTGCTCTTGAAATTTTTTTTTGTTGTCTTCATTATCTGTACAAAATAGCTTTTGATGTGTAAAAAAGTGAACAAGTTCATGTCACTTCTAGTTTACTAACCAGCTCTCCTGTGGGCTTATTTGAAAATGTTTGTTTTGGGATTAGTAGTAATAGCTCAAAGTATCAGCTGTATTGTCAACCTTTGGTGATCGAACCACAACACTCTCAAGGTGCATAAATTTTTAAATGTTGTTTTTCCCAGAGCTCCCATACAATGATTACTTTGAATACTTTGGACCAGACTTCAAGCTTCACATAAGTCCATCAAACATGGCTAATCAGAACACATCTGACTATCTGGACAAAATCAAGTAAGTGCTTGCTCAACAAATAACAATTTAAATTTGTTATTGATTGGTGTTTGAGTGCTGCATGAAAGACTTTTCCATAACAATAAATATAATTAGTGTTTGGGTTTGGCAACTTATAAACAGGACAAACAGTAGTAGATAAGCTGATCGAGCTTAATTTGTGCAGAGGGTTAACCTCACAGTGTTTGTGTAACAAACTACAACTATTTTTCTCAAAAAATGCAGGCAAAGACTCTTTGAGAATCTTCGTATGATTCCCCATGCTCCTGGAGTGCAGATGGCTCGTAAGTTCACATACTCCTTTTTTTTCTCTCCTTTTAACTTCTTCTGGAGTGAACCAACTGTTTTGGGGTACAACTTTTAAAGACTCAATGTATTTACTGCCTTTTTCTTCCTCTTTAGTATTTCCACATCCTGCAAATCTTTTCTTAACAAATCTTGAAAATCTTGTAGCAATCCCAGAAGATGCATTACCTGAAGAAAGTGACAATGAAGATGAGGAGGACCCTGAGCAGCGTATCAGTAGTAAGTTGACTTCCCATGTTTACTATCCTACGTAGGGTTCGCCACTCGATAGAGAAGGACTGGTCTTCCTGCCAACACATGAAATTTTTAAAACCCTGTCACACTGGTGGCTCAAGCGGCATTTAGGCCTCATCAGAAAAAAGCTTCAGTGAACAGATGTGACTCATTGAGTGACCCTATATTTTACAAAATCAGTGATAAAATAAGTGATCTATTTGTTTGAGTTGTCATTCCTGCTTTCACTATGCAAAGTGCTGCGATTTCAACCTTCAAAGATTCAGATGTTATCACAATCATTCATTTGTGAAATAAAGGAAATAAGGGAAATTGGAGTCAGGGAGTTTGAGTTTTGAGGAACATTTGATAACCATGCAGAGCTTGATGGTATTTATAAAGTAGTGTGTTGTTTACACTTTTCATGAAATTCAATTTGTGTTGACATTAGTATGAACTTTGTTCTTCGTAGTACGAGCATCAGACAAGCGAATTGCATGTGATGAAGAGTTCTCAGACTCTGAAGATGAGGGGGATGGTGGAAGGAAAGATGTCCATGTTCACCACAAGAAGAAACGGCAGAGAATAAACACGCAGGCTGCAGAGAAAATGGTTGCTAATGGAACTGAAAGTACGAATGGTGAAGATGCCAAACCTTCAAACTCTGCATCTGGATCAACAAAGTCTTCAGAAGAGAAAGCTAAAGTACAAAATACTTCATCAAACACTTCTAAAAGCTCTAGTGCAGCTAACAGTCCTAAAGCAGCATCCCCAAAGACTGTAGGTAGCACTACTGCTGACCAGCCTTCGGAGAGCACAGAGGCTCAAGATACTGATCAAAAGAGGTTGGTAAAATAATTACCTTTTCTTTGCATATAAAACTTAGTTAGGTTAACAAAGTTTCATCGTAGCTTTAATTATGGTATTCAATGCTGAAGCTCTCCAAACTAAATTTTAATTCGCAAGCTATTTAAAGAGTAGTATTTCTATAATTTGTACCAATTATTTTGATACTTGAAAAGAACATTGTGTTATTTATTTGTACCATATTTTCTGGACTGTACTCATGGATTATCTGTTAGCACCTACCTTGTATCACGGAAGGTGTGCAGGTGATCTACCACTGCGGGTTATCTGTTAGATCTGAAGTGTACAATTTGTACATTTGTAGCATTGATTTTCAACAAAAATGTTCTGCTAGATCGTAGGGTTCCTAAACTTTGTTTACTAGTAATCCAGTTAGCGTCCTTACTATCTGAGAAACAAATGAATTAATGCTGCCAATATCTTGCATGCAATTGACTTGTTTTATTTTATGATGTTTTAACAATTCAATGTGATGATGTGCATGGTGTACATGAGGTGTGGGTGCAGGTTATACAGCTGTGCAGGTAATCTGTTAACTTTTGTTTCTTTTTGTGATAAAAAAACAGGGGTGCGGCTATCTGCAGTGTATGTGTTAGTCCGGAAAATATGAAGTACTTTTCTTCCATTGATTTTTAATCTTGGCATTATGGCGGAAACAAAGGACTTTAGAATTAAGGAGACCTGCTGACTAACCACCATCTTCTATATGCACAAACATGTCTTAATTTATGTTTTTCTGGAGTTTCACCACAGTCTTTAAATCTACAATGTTTAAAGACGTTGTGAGTGCAGTTCTTGCGTCACTTCCATTGACTGCAGTTGCACCTTGTTTTATCTCAAATAAAATTTAAAGATCCTGTTGTGTAAGATTCTAAAAGCTGCTCTTGCAAAGAGACATTAAAATCACGGCAGGATAGTTTGAGAGTTGATCTTAACATTTCCACCTGCAGTCCTGAAGGAGACACCCAGGTAAACCCAGAGGACAAGGAGGACAAAACAGAACCAATGGATGTTCAGGAAAACAAAGAGACGCCCCAAGAGCCAAAGAAGTAAGTGAACTTGCAAACTGTGGCTGCTTTATAAGATAAACTTGATATGCTACTGTTGCTTAGTGTAGCATTTGTTGCTAGGTTTTCCTTCACTTTAACTTAATTGTATGTTATTCCACAGCTTCAACCAAAAGCCAAAAAGTAAAATGACCCACCTATTGTGAGCAACTGAGAGACAACAGTATTATAGCTCTTAGCAAATCAAATTAATGATGACCATTGGCTCATCAATTTCCTGGAATGTATACCTTACACAAGCTCACAACCCCTGGGGGATAAGGAATGGATGCAAACAAACTCTAAGGAATGTCCACACATTGTGTCTGTTGACTCCTGCGTAATAGTAGCTGACCCCCCTGCCCTCTCCCCAGAAATACTTAATTGTTGTTCAAGTGGTAATAACCTTGCAGTGGAGCTATTTTCTCTTATTTTCTCTCTCTCTCCTTCACACTAACCATCCAAAGAAAAACTGTTTCTACTTAGCAGGTCATTCTTTAGTATAATACACTATTCTTCAGTATAATATACTATCTTTGTAATGTACTGTGCCTTTTTTATTCCATTCTGGACTATTTGAAAAATTCAGTGGAACCATCTTGAGTTGATAATGAAACCATCATGATGGTTTCATTATCAACTCAGCAGTCTTGCTCTAAACCTGTCAATCGGTCATGTAAGTGGTTCTAATCAATGCAACACTTTTAAGTGGAGATTGAAAGTTACTGGTACATGTATTTTGTACAACACAGTGATCTTTTATTAGCAAGTTAGTAAATATAGAAAAAGTCAGTTTAGAGTATCCAACTTACGTACAGACCTTCTAAAATTACAATTTCTGCTTGGCCTTTTTTTGGGGGGGAGGGGGTTCAGTTTGTACTTACTGACTAGCGGAACAGTGGAGTGAAAATACTAACTTCTTTTGCTTATTTATTGAAACAAATCTTCAAAAGCTTGTCTCCCAGTAAGATAGGGTCAGTGGTAACCTTGGCATCAATACAGTTTTTGCAATTCTTGATGCCTTTTGTTTCCTTGTGTTTAGTGATCAACCAAGCATTACTGCATCAACTGAAAGTAAATCAGGTAGGTAAAGAAACATACAGTATGTGTAGGTCTGAATGTCATTTTAACTAGTTATAACTTACTACTCGTAATTTTTCTGTAAAGTTATAAATATGTATTAAAATATGTTAATATTATATAAAAGAATATATATTTCAACTAATAATCTTTAGGGAGATGAATGTAGAACTATGACCTCCCCTGCTCATTCTTGATGATAAATAAGAATTGACACGTTTTTGTTGTTTTTGAAGCAAAAATCCCCTAAGATAAGAAGACGCGTTCTCTTAAATGAATAAAACAGTATCATGCACGTTTTTGTCCAGTTTTAAAAACATGTTTTGCTGCAGTAGAATAGAGAAAGCAAGGCGAAACAAGGCGAAAGTGTTCAGTCATGTCCTAGCATACTTTGGTATAAAACAGGTTATTAAATACCAAGCACTGGATAAACACAAGCATTGCTAAAACCAAAAACTAATAACAATTGAATTGACATTTTTAAAGAAACAAACTCTCTACAAAAATTTACCCTTTTTATGATGTTGTTCATGATTTCTATCCGGATTTAGAAAATGGTGCTCGTCCAACAGGGAGTGCTCATTTTATACTGAATCTATTTTCTGTTTAAGAATTAAAATTGCTCTGTTAAATAATCTTCAAACTCTGATTCTCTGAGATTTTGTTATCATGATTTATCCACATCGATCTAGAATATTACAAGTTGTCTTTAAAAATGTTTGACTTGAGAGTTCAAACAGTTTCTATAGATCAATTTTATATCCACTGCTACTAAGGCCCCAGTCCAAAAACCACGAGAAGGAATAGATGAAATACTCTTAGACCATAAAATAGCTCACCTTTGCAAAGAACATGCAGATGGATGTGTAATGATGTAATGACATCGCCTGTTTAACAAGAGTACAATTTGCTGTTGCTTTTCAGAGAAAGAAGACACTACCACTAAGAAAGAAGAGAGTGAGACTGCAAAGACAGAAGATAGTGCAGAGAAGATGGAACACTGACGACAAATGACGCGCACGCACTATCCAATCTACGGAACATAATGCAAAGCTACTGTAGACTGTTCTAATTGACAGAGTAATACTATTGGTGTTTCCTAAACACCACAGAGCTAAAAATCTATGAAATATTTATTGCTTAGTTTTTACTCAAGTGTCGAAGTAATATGTTCTGCTAGAGCTTTGTTTTGTATCTGATCAGCCCATTTCTCCTTGTTCTTGTTTTTGCCGTAGTATGACCTTAGATAAATCATTATTTTTTTTCCATGAAAGTTTTGATTGCACTTTGCAGGACTTGAAAATTCCAAGATTCCTTGTAAATGTGAAACCTTAAATAGGTTATTCTGTACTTGTCAAGATATTTTGTTACATTTTAGTAACAATTCTTCTATTCAACATTGGGTAAAAGACTAGATAACATTACCTTATTTATACAGCCGTTATGACATATTCAATACTTGAAAAATATGCAACTCTGTGTGACTGAAAGATGACTTTCTTATATCTTTGATTAAAGTAATTTTTTTATATGTTCAAGTTTTCGAAAATGGAACTTGTGTTCTGTTATGGCAGCAGAGCTCTCTTACATCAACTGACTGTCATTGTTCAACTCCATCCTTTAGTAGTTCCATTTCTTCAACGCATTTTCAAACCGAATGGCAAGTGATGTCTTGCCTTAAGGCTTCTTAAGGTGGAGAGCAATTGTTGCAGCTAATAGTTATCCCATTAGTTGTTGCACATGAGTGTTAAGTAATGCTCCAACACTCTGAAAAACATTTGTTTTATATCTAAGGACAAGCACAAGGAAATTCCTAAAAATGTTCCAATTCATGAATTGTCTTGACACAGCTGATCTTTCACCTCCAAAACTTCAATCTTTTCTACTGAATTGAAATGCTGTGATTTAAAAACATTTCAATAAAATATTAGCTGCTGTTTATTTGTTATATTGTAAAAATTGATTGCTTCCTACTGGAGATCACCAAAATCCAACAGCTCAGTCGTACAAAAGCTTTACTAAAATCGTGCCAGCCAGATGTCTTGCAGATTTGATGTTCGCAGTCTGTGCTTAGAAGGTTTTCCTCACTCTTCAGCCATTGATATTTTGTAATATTTTTGTTATTTCTTAAACATGTTTCTCGCGATTGTTATACTTGTGATGTCCGCTTAGAGTTGGAAGAAACTCTAGCTGACGCTTTCCTTCAAGAGGCCATTTTCCAATTCCCAGTTACCATTGATTACAGTGTGAACAGGTTCATTTCTACAGGGTTAGTCTCAACTTGGTGTTGAATCTACACAAATACCGGCGATATCTGAACCTCCAACACATTGGAATTTACGAACATTTTACATCAAGTCGAGGCTAAAACTGTGAAAAGGCTACTGGGAATAGGGAACTAGTGTATACTGAAAAGAGTTAGCATAACAATAAACTGTTAGGTCATGCAGAATAAGAAAAACTTTACAATAATGCCAGGGTCGCGGTTGGGCCTAATTTTTTGACACCACAGCTCGGCAACACAAGTTCTCATTTCAAAGGCCGATTTACATGGTACAGCTTTTTTAAACATATCTCACATGCAAGAGACCTTGGCCTTGTGTCAGCGGTTATTGACACTCACGCAATGTTTAGCTCGTGACGTCACGTGGGAGTCAAGGGGGACCAACAACAAAATGGAGGAAACCAGATATGGCATGTCTGTGATTTTCCAAAGATTGTTGTACGGTTTTGAAACATGATTCAAAAAAGGCCACGAAAGCTGTACCATGTAAATCGGCCTTTGAAATGAGAACTTGTGTTGCCGGTTTTAAAACATGGTTCAAAAGGCCACGATTTTTCGAGTTGGAAATCTTCGTAGGAAAGCTGTCCTAGTCGTGTCGTAAGCAGGTTTTTTTTGCCAGAAATATGAACAAAAGTTTACCGTGCAAGTGGTGTAAATTTGTCACAAGACGTCCAAAAGTAATTTTGAACTCTTGAACAGTAAGACATGCAATGAACGAAAAAAATCGTAGACATATTTCATTATCGTACAGTAAGTTGTTCTGTATTAAAGATGCTCGTTCTGTAGATATTCGGATGCTTTATAATGTATTAGTTTCGCCTATGATAGTGTAGTTGTAATTTATGCTATGAGTTGTTCAATGACGTTTTTTCTATTGTAAAGACTTGAATACAAACATGAGTAAATCATGCCGATAAACACTCGTGTCTTATGTGTTAGTCAAAAAAAAGGAAATGCTTTGAATAACAGTATTTTTTTAAGTTATCCGGCCAACTTCAGACCAAATGGACCACTGGGGATATGTGCTTCATTTTGTCGAGATCTTAACTTCGCTGTTTTCAGACCAATTGTAAAATATCAGACCTAGTCCTAAAGATTTTGCCAAGCCCCGAAAAACCTGTCGGTGGCAAAATACGGTTGTTATGGAGTTTTTTTGCCCGATGTATGTCGCAAATTTCTGGAATTGTCCAACGCCTGGTGTTTAAGAACAGCCCAGGCAGAGCCGAAAGTTACTGGTTCTTACAAAATAGCGTGTAGAAGGTCATTTGGACGTACGTATCTGGTATCATATCAAAGCCTGGGCTGCCTGTGGTGTAGGGACCGGTTGTTATATCCAGCTAATCTGACCCTGTGACGTCATCTGCAAATCTGTATATCGTTGAGCCTGCTCTTAAAGCAGTTATTTGGACTAAGAGTAAACTTTAGGAACTTCTGGAAAGAAGATTAAGTCTTTAAGCACTGAAAAGTAAATCACTAAATGCATAAAATTTATTTGTGCCTTGTCTCGCGGATGGGGACTGGAATGACATGATATACGGTTATGCAGACGTCCTCAACCCTGATTGGCTAATTCCAGGGAATCGGATCAGCTGGACATTCCAGCCATAACGGGATCTCACCAGACTGGCCATGCGCCAGAGCATAGAGTTCTTAATTCCCTTGCAGCGAGATGTGATTTTTCTTCTTTTTCTCCCGCTACCGCTCCCTATCCTTTTTAATCCTTCACCGTTTCTCTAAATAAACGCTTTTTTATAAGAACAATTTTATAAGAACGAGGCTCAAATTTGGCCAAAAATTAAAAACAAGCTAAGAACAATCCAAGGCTGGCACTTGAAACATAAGGCGAAAACTGGTTTTTATCGAGCGTTGAAACTCCAAACGTTCAGATCGATCTGAATTTCCATGGCGATTTATTTGGCTTAATCAGTTAACGACTGTTTCCAGTCTTTTAGGAGTTTCTCACTATATTGTTGTTGTTCTTATGAGTGCTTAAAAAATGTGAACAGCTTAAGAGCAAGTGAGACAGAAACCCCTAAAAAGTTAAGAACATGAACAATGAGGCTCGCCAAAAACTTATTGGTTCTTTAAGGTTACCGTTCACGTTGGAACGGATTAAAACTTTGAAATTGAGATTTTCGCAGAATACAAACACACATGAAAAGAACTTTTAGTAAAAAATAAAGTTTTTCAATACGTATAACAGGGGTGTCAGCGCTAAAACAGGGAACGGGGAACAGGGAAAAGATCTAAAAATGGGGAACGGAGAGTTTGGGTACAAAGGTCCCTAATGAAGCGTCTGATTTTTAATACAAGAATAATATTGAACAGGAATAACATCTGGCAAATAAAATTGTGCTACAGTTGCAGTGGTTCTGAGGGGAATAGAAAGTTACCTGCTTTTCCGATCGAATATTCCCTCGCGGTACATCTTATGTTATTGTTGTTTTTTCAATCACTGTAGTGTGTTAGATAGAGTCGCCCTCTACTCTGAGAACGAAAGCTCCCATTGGATAAAAACACAATACAAAAAACCGAAACTTTTATATTTAAACTGACCATCCGTAAAGAACATACAATAGCGCATTGTTAAAAAGTGTCAGTTATTGTTAATGTTATTGTTCAA
>JAOBRG010385683.1:0-10883 GCA_027574985.1 Umimayanthus nakama | reverse complement strand
GGATGAACTGATGGACAACCGCGTTTCTCTTGATGAAAAAGACATGCCCAAAGAGGCCTACAGATGGCTAGTCAAAGATTTCAGCCACCTTGGGTCTTTTGTTATTGACACCTACTCCGTTGACGGTATAGCTCTGAGTTTGTGCCTCAATGAGGGGAGGAGTGGATTCCTCATCCATGGTGGTGAAGAACTGTCTCGGATAACAAGAAAAAATTGGCGCAAACTTGTAACTTTGGTATAAAGTGAAGCAAGTTACACACCTATCAGTGTTCACCTGGGGTTGTTGCAGAGATGAAGAATGAAAAACGTCGATAAGCTAATAGTCGGAGGGGATTTTAATGTGGCCTTGAATACGCTTACAGACAGAAAAAACAACATCTGCGAGGGAAAAGAAGGTAGTATCCGAGGGGGCGGGGCTGTTCACTATAAAATTTTGCCCCGGGTATCGGGGACTTCACTTAGTTTCACACCAAGAAAAAGTGAATGTCCCCGCTATCCCCGAGGAAGGGGGGGGGTTTCACTTGACTGGTGCATAAGTGCCTGTCCTCATGCCAGCATACCCATCAGTCCCAGCATCTGTCATCATGTCAGTCACCACGTCAGTCACCTTTACTTAATTCATGCTGGACTCCAACAAGTGCCACAGAAACGAGTAGGTTATACTCAAATATTTTGGAAATTTGTCTATGTACAGGGATAGGCACATAAAATGCAATCCCATCCCTATTTTTCAAGGTAGCAATAAACTGTATCAACATATTTGCAAATTTAATCTGAACCAGTTAACCAATCACAAAGCTACTGAGTGCGTTCGAGTGTACTGAAGGCTTAGTAAGCTGAGAAATTGGAAACTATCTTTTATAGAATATAACTGAACTGTATACCTGTACAAACATCAATTGATTTTTATCATTTTAAGCAAATGTTGAGATATCGAAACTCTAAATTATAGTTTCTAAACGTCCATCCAGACTCTGACACAGGATTTCCTCAGGGCTTTTCCATCCATGGTTTTCAAAGGCAAAGCAAATTGCTTGATTAACCTGCTTGCAGTTTGCGCAAAAACATTTAGCCCTGTCGTCCAATAGTCAAAGCAAATTATTATTTTTGTTATTTTTATTACTGTTATAATTATTACTTTTATTATTATTACAAAATAATTATGTAACAAAATAATGAGGTCATTTGAAAGTGTGAAAAGCTAGAGATCTTGGGTAATTGGTAACTATCTTTGAAAAACATATATCTGTAATCAATACAAAAACACATATTCGATCATTTTTGGTAACAGTATACACACATGTATTTTGTAAGAAAAAAAAGTTGATACAGGGTAGTGGGTAACTATCTTTAAATTTTTGTATTAACCGATCTATAATAAACACATTATCTTGTCGCCCAAGGGCTATTTTACGGGTTGACATTTAAACTGTTGTCTTTTCCTACTTTTTCAGGACAAAGGAAGGAAAAACGATTAAACGAAAAAACAGATTCGGTTACCATCGAGATGGAAAGAAAAAAGGTTGCTGTAAGTGCAGCTGCATAGAATCTATTGCTTTATCTACGATTGTTGGTACAAGAAAGTCTGTTTGGCAGAAAACGAAAAAAGAGAGGAAGAAATACATTTGCAGCACGGTCGAGTTGGCGGGATTTTCTTCAAACAAGACGCAGATCATTTGTTGTCAATGGAGTAAATGTGTGCATGGATGCTTGGTGCACTGCCAATGGTGGCTCTACAACCTGGTAAGTGAAGCTATATCCCCTGGGACTGCTAGCAAAAGGCGGTGGCCGTTTTTCGTAGTATCCCCTTTCGGAGTGATTCTTTAGTACTAGTACGAGTTACCGGGCCATTTGACAACCTCATAGGTCCTAAGGCCTTTTCAGAACTACCAACTGAAATCAGCAACGAATTTTAAATCAAACGAGCTTCTATTTCTCTGAATAAAACTAGCTATTGGAATGACAAAGAGAGGTTTAAAAGAAGTAGGGGGCAATGGTTCAATATTTCAGCAGCTCTAATTTAACCCCAGGTCCTTCCTGAATAAAACTAGCTTTGGAATGACAAAGACAGATTTAAAAGAAAAGTGGGGGAGGTTCAATATTTTATAAGCCTGCATTTAACCACAAGTCCTTTAGTAAGGCTAAGAACGGTTCCAAACTGATTTTCACATCTTGTGTAAGTTTTAGTCCAAAAGAGTGGTAAAGAAAGTATGCGAACGAGTCCGAAAAGATGGCACAACGTTCAAGAAATCAAACTGTCGCGTTCGATTTGGCGAAGCTATGGTTTTTATAGTTCGCAAGACACGCAGACTATACGCTGAATACGAATACGATTAACCTACCGTCGTGTCTGACAAAGAGGGCTGTCTACCAGATCTACCGCGACGAGACGAAGGGAAGGCCGACAATTGCAAAAAGAACTTTCGTGTACCAAAGGTATAACCTGGCTCATATATTTGGATGCAAATAATTCTACAGCTTTATGAAACGCTTTCTTATTATTGAAATGTTGGGGATATTAAGGTACAGTTTATGTCGTTATTTCTAATTTGCTCAACTCAGGTTTTGGTTTTCCCGATACGCGCCTTTTTATAAGAACCAGTATAACTTTGCCTAGGCTCGTTGTTATTACGTTTTCACACAACTTGAACTACAGTTGTTTCAAATTGTTCTACTTTCCATCATGCCAACTATCAACGAAAAAAACTTGTTATGAAAATAATTTATTCCTACAAAATAGGTTCACCACTGCCCTATATATAAAGTAAAATAAATTTGTTCTGGTGTTCTCTTCTAGCAGAAATAAACGTATAAGGAGATATGCCACTGTATTTAGAAACAAAGTTTGCCAGCGAAATCGATAGCAATTTCGTGAGTATCCGGCGATAGCCTTTGTTTTGTTCTGAATTTTCACTGATTTTCGTATCTGTGATCGTTCGTGTAAGTGTTCGTGTTCGTAAAGTTGCAGTGGTGACATACTATATTAAAAGTCACACTATCTAATTGCATCAGTCACAGTAGCACTTTGACTCGATTTCATACTAAGTTTATGCAGTTAAACTTTTAATCTTATAAGTTCTATTTATTTTTATACATACAGGAAAGGCGAAAGTGTTATAAGCATGGGTTGAAGGCACTGTCGGAACCGTATCGGTGCGCGTCCATAATTCTGGATGGGATGGATCAAAACAAAACTGACCTACCACATCTGATTCAGGCTACAAAGGTCAACTAAAGTAAAACAATAATAATAAAAATAAAAATAATAATAATAATAATATTAAAGATGATGATGATTATGACAATAACAATAATAAAAAGTATCAAATAAAAACAACCATCAGACTACGAAGAAAAAGAAATCGCCCAAGATCTGGAAAGCTTACAGCGTGTGATAACGTCGTGGGTTGGAATCGCAACTTACGTGTCAGCCGGCCGCGCGCGCGCCTAGCTTATTAATTTGGCGCAAACTTTTCCCGCTCATTTTCAACTCGCACTTTCCCTTCCCCGCACTGCACAGCACAGAACAGCAAGCGAGCGAACTTCGGTTTATACATCTGTGGTTATCTGACGTCTGGGTCGCGAAATGTTGACAGTTAATAATGTTGAAATTCATTAGACCATAGAGTTTGGGTGTGGTAACTTTATTGATCTTAAAAAAGCTTTTGACACTGTCAATCACTCAATACTTCTCATATCTAATAACGCTGCTCTCTGAGTATTAAATTCTGTAACGATCGATCGATAATAATCGGTTGACTCGGCAAACCTTACAGTTGTGTTTAGTCTTTTACACATCTGGTGGCAAAAGTTTTGAAATCCCTTTTTAAATAATTATAAACGGTATAAAGGGTTAAGTTTATACAACAATTTTTCCAGCAACCGGGGCCTGATGATCTTTTCTGAAATATGATAAAACACTTATTTTTTAAAAGTGTTAATTGTTTCACATGCGTTCTGTTGAACTTGAAGGGATACATCTTCAAACAGGTCTTTGTTTGGTTTTTCTTCTTGAATGTACATGTAGGTTCTGTTTCTGTTTGGAGAGCAAAGAGCAGTAAGGTGTTTAAAAGACGAATCATTGGATGCCGTCGCAGAATTGATCAAATTACAGGAAGAATTATTTTTCAAAAATTTGATGCGTCTTGGAATGAATGGATCGATGTTGAGAATGAACACGGTCTGGAAGATAGAGACAAGATTAAAGTCTTGATCCAGCCGATCAGTGTAAACACTGTCACCGATAAAGCAGCAAACACGGCAGAAGATATGCATAGCAAGTCAACAAGCGCCGGAGAAAAAACTGTAGTTGTTATAGGTACTTTCAATATCAATCTGAGTTTGTATATGCAAACATTTCGAGGTGGCTCTAAACCTGCAATCCTCTCTTTGTTATCACCATCCAATGAATTATATTGTATTTTACTTTTGCCTTGAGAATGTTCCAATATCTGTAAAGTTCATAATCTGATTCGAAAATAAAGCACGCTCTCCACACAACTTTGTTGCCATATTGAAATGAGAAACCGGGCCTGGTTGTCGTGCCAATGACGTGCGCGGAGCGGGGAGGGTAAGCTTTTCCCAGGGTGAACTATGCAATATGTAGAATAAAGCAATAAGTAGCAACAAAGAAATATGTTTGATTTTATGAAATAACTCGCTTTGATTTGATATTAAAGTGTTTCGTATTGGCAGTCTATTTTTTTTTATCTCAACTCGAAAAAAACGTTTTATGGCTTCGCTTTGCTTAGTACGTGTGCGGTCAACTTTAATTGATTTTAAGTGTGTCGACTTAAGTTAACTTAAAGTGTGCAATTGAAATCGATCTGTTAATTAACTTAGTGTTTAGCCGCTCCGTAATTCATTCTGCTGTGTTTATCAACGAGGTTCTTGTTTTGTCCTGTACGTACGCAATGGCTTTCGCAAGTTTAATGTTACTGATGTTTAATTTTTATGTTATTGATGTTTATGTATGAATTTCAAATACAAATGAAGGGCAAACAATGTCCACCAAACATCAACGCTAACTGTGAATGCTACGGTGAATGGAGAGTGATGGATTGCGTCAACAGGGGTTTGACAGATCGTTCTCTTGAACTTCAAGTGTTTCAAAGTTTATGGGTGCTTGGAAAATTAGATGTTCTCTTCCTTCAGGATAACACAATTTGGTTTGCCCGACGATTGTATTCAAAGCTGGATTTAAACTAATTGATCTAAAGAACAATCACCTGAACTTACATGCTTAATGAGGCAAATCGATTCATCTACAAATTGCATAGTACGATCGGATTGTATTTTAAAAACAAATACCATAGTTTAACACCGACTTTGAGAGTAAAGTCAGCGCCTCTATGTTCTACTGTTTTGCCAACTGCCGTTTATACATGTTCTATTGCTGCAGAGCTTGTGAATGCAATTCATCATGCGATCGGCTGCGACCGGGAGGACGACAACTGCTATAAGCCGTTTTCCAGATTAATATTCGTATTTTGTCTATGAGAACACTTTCTAAAAATTTTCTTAAACAAAAGCTGATCCCTCTTTTGATTCTTCTGGTAGCAGAAAGTTGAACGAAGGGTGAACAACTTAAAAGTGAAATTCGAGCTGTGCTGGTGCCAGAGTACATGTACACCAGCTAAGACGAAAGTGAATACTCTGATGATGAAGAAGGGAATACTGAATCTACGAGATATACGGTGAAACACCTACCGTGGGAAAGATCAAGACTACCAAATGCCAAAAAGAGCCTTGACATGGTCTATGAAAGGTCTTTACCCAGAAGATTTTGGAATGCCCGGGTGCAAAGGGTGGCTCACCCAACCCCCTCCACCACACCAATCCCAGATGAAGCTTTTGAATGGGCAGCACGTGTAAGTGGACGGCCACTAACGACAAAATCAAGGGACTTCGTCAGTTCGTTGGAAAGCAGTGTTGTACCATCAACAACTAGTGATAGCAGCTCTGGGAACTTGACAAGCCCGCCCATAAGCATTCCCTATCCAGTCCAAAGACCCAGATCACGACTCAGCTATCATTTTTCACCACAATTCTAGGCATCTTGTTGAACTCAGTACACTATTAGCTAGGCTTCAATTTGTGGTTTTCAAGTTACTGTTTTTTCACTTTGACGTTGAAGTTTGCTTAAATTTTTCACACTTAGTATCCCTCAACCCTTTATGCAAATAAGAGTAAATTTTAGTTCTCTTTTTGAGGTTTTAAAATACTTGAATTATAAGTGCAGGGTTCTGAAATATGATCAAAAAGTATTACCCCATGCTTTAAATAATCAGGTATTTTTAAGGGGTATAATAAAGTTACGGGTTTGGGGTGATATGGTTTGGTAGGTCTGCAGACAAGGTTAGAGTTATATAGTAATCCTTGAAAGCAACAGTGAGCCCAATCGTGTATAGTTTAGTACCGAAAAAAATTCTTTATTCGAAATTGGGAGTTGTGGGGCAAATAAAATTTTTGCAATTATTTGAGTTGAACTGATCCAAGAAAATATATTTGTAGCTTTATTAACTATTAGTACATTTTTTGAATAAAAAAAATTGACAAAATTATTAATTTTTAGTATGTTTTTCTTGCGTGAGTCCATCTAAACAACTCTCGATACAAAAGATAAGAATTAATTTACTAGTACGTGGAATTGCAAAACAGAGACCGAACAAAAAAAAAACCCAAGCCTAAAAATTAAAAGTTAAGAACGCAACAAAAAAGGAATTGCCCCACATATGGTGTTCATCTTTGTATAACTATTCGTCCTAAATGAACATAAATTTAAGAAGCAGTAAAGAAGGTATTCGTCCTTTCCATGATCATTGAGGAAAAAAATTTCGCCGGTCTTAAGTTTACGCTGCGTGTAAAGACGACTTTTTGTGGTACTTTTACCATCTTTACGTTTGTCTTATAGATGTACCTTTTACATCCCTTTTTTAACTGTACGCTACATGTAAACGAGAAATTTATAACAGTTTTAGCATGCTGACGCTAAGCGTAAAGATTAAATGATCTTCTCAGTTGAGTTTCTTTACGTTTGTTTAAACATAACCTTTCCGCGTATATATTTCACGAAGTTCAGGACAAGGTAAAGATAACCCTTACGCTGAAGAAAAGTGTGGTAAAGATGCGTAAAGGTATTAATTATGCTGCCTTTACGTCACCAATACGCATCCGTAAATTTTGCATTTCGTGCTGCGATACTGCAGTTGGGAAGAAAGTGTAACCGACCTTATATGAAGTACACGAATGTATAGAAAGGGAATCTAACCTGTTAAATTGCTCATGCAAGAAAAAGGCCAGGACAACTAGTTGCTACATGAAAATCAACAATAAAATCTGAGTTGAAATCTCAACATGATACTTTCTGGCCCAATTTTGTCACGGTTTTTACAATGTATACAGTATACATTCGAATCATTTAGTTTTCAACTTAATAAAAATGCATACATCTTATATTTCCTGTATTAATTGCTTGATTGTATGCAAGCTATATAAGCTTGTGTTGTGATAGATAATTAGAGTAGGTCTTAATGTGGGATTGTTTTTATAGGAGTACCTATAGGTAAAACAGTATACAGTAGTAAGTACTAATGAGGAACTGCATGCATGGTTGCAAGACTGAATTTTTTGGAACACAGATTTTACAAAACCAGTATTTTATATAGCGCTCAGCGGCCAAACCTTACTGGTTACCCCCTCACTTAGTATTTTATATACTCCAAATAGGCCGCAGTATACTATAGGTACGAAGCATTGCCAGAGAAAGGCACCAAGAACTGAAAAAGAAAGAATAACTGGATATATTTGATAAGACCCTGGAGTATAACAAGATTTATTTTGGCAAGATGATCAAGACTGGTGACTGCATTACTGTTGAAGAATATATTTCCAAGTCATTCGATAAGTATGTGAACAATAATGGAGAATTTTGCCTGGTAATGCAAACAGTAACAAACTGGAACATTATTCCTTTAAAAGATCAAACAAGGAACTCGTGGTTGTAGACATCCAGGGCTGTGGTTAAAAATTTTGTGATCCTGGGATTGCCTCGAAGACCATCATTTCCAGTGATTCAGATCAAGAATACCTGTTCACTACAGGAAATCTTTCTGTGCAAGCAATGGAAAAATTGAACCGCAGCCACAGCTGCAGTTTGTACTGTACCATCTTAGATTTGCCCCCAATGTAAGGTAAAAATGACACATAAATATCAGCATGTTCATACCACATATGTTCCTAAACCACAATGGTCAAAGTCCACATGCAGTCCCCGGATGATAAAGAAACTATGACAATATGAGTTCATATGCTCTTATTCACATGTTCCAGGTTATAACTACATGTTACACTCCACAAAATAAAGAAAGGAACTCTGAGATGTGTGCTTCAGTTCTCATCTTCAGTTTATAATCGCATTTTGTAGTCCACAGTGGTTACCATCCAACATGAACTCTGACATTTGAGTTTATGTACTTCAGTTTACGTGTTCCAGTTATTAACCACATGTTATAGCTAACAGTGGTCACAGTTCACAGGCCACATATAACTAAGAAGCAAAATTCGACATAAAGTTTATGTGCTTCGGTTTACACGTTCCAGTTTATAAAACCACATGTTATAGTTAACAGTGGTCACAGTCCACAGGCCACATATGATTTAAAAGCGAACTCTGACATAAAAGTTTATGTGCTTCGGTTTACATGTTCCAGTTTATAAAACCACGTGTTGTAGTTAACAGTGATCACAGTTCACAGGCCACATATTAATTAAGAAGCGAAATCCGACACAAAAGTTTGTGTTTCGGTTTACTTGTTCCTGTTTATTAACCACATGTTATAGTTAGCAGTGGTCACACCTCACAGGCCACATATGATTAAGAAGCGAACTCTGACATAAAAGTTTATGTGATTCAGTTAACATGTTCCAGTTTATAAAACCACATGTTATAGTTAACAGTGGTCACATTCCAAAGGCCAGATATGATTAAGAAGCGAACTCTGCCATTAAAGTTTATGTGCTTCAGTTCACATGTTCTCTTTTTAACCACAATGTTATAGTTGATAGTGGTTACAGTCCTTGGGTGATATTAAAGAAACTAAGGGGTGAACCGTTTGACATTTGAGGGGGGGAGGGGATGGAAGGTTAGAGAAAATATATCCTACAAAGCCTTTACAGTAAAAAAAAATTGCAACATAAATGGCTATAAAAAAATGCATGCAGAACTCTATAAACTTGCCAGCAACACCACCGCCAGTGAGAAAAAAAGTAAACTGTTGCACCTAACCAATTCTTCCACCCTCCCCCTCAAAGGTCAAATGGTCAACCGCTGACTACAAAAATAAGAATTCGTATGTTCCATTTAACATGGTCCAGTTTAGAGTCTCGTGTTTTGTTACACAATTGATATTATGAGCAAAATACTCCAGACTTGGGTGAGATTCTGATCCACAGTAGTATTTAAAGAAACTTACTCTGCCAATAAGAGTTCTTATGTTATAGATTATTATCAAATTAGATAATCTGAAGTAGTAAAACTACTGTTCTCAGCCACACGTGATAGAGGAGAAGTGCAAAAGACAACTACTTTTTTTGCTAATGTCTATGCTCCATCCCATCGGCACTTTAGTGCCTGGGTGACTGCCTTCCCATGATTTAGTCTGACAGTGATTGGAGTTGGTATTGCGTATGGAATCTTTAGCGAAAAGCTAGGTTTTTTTTGTTAAGTTTTATCGATCATCATCGCTTGTGGCTGACAGCGACAGTAAGGAGAAAACTCCCACATTCTAAGAAGACATTGAAGAACTGTTACAAACAAAGCACTTCCGGTGTTCTGATGATGAAATAAGTTACATGGCTGTCAATTACAGTTGTTGACATTCCAACATGAAAAATGGTGATGGCAAAATTATCTTCTTTACACTATTGCACTACCTGGGTGTAATTAAAGGAAAGTTCAGTCCAATGTTTAAAATCTTAGTTAGGTCTTTCCCTTAAGAAACTCTCCTAGCAAAGAAACTACAAAACACATATTCATCACTACAAGACAAACATTGAAGCTGCTCGCATCACTCCCCTTTTGATAAAAACCGCTAGTTTTAAAAGTTCAATATGTTTGACAGCTGTTAATAAAAGTCATTGTACCGGAAGATGTCAGAAAACACAAAGAGAATAGAGGAGCTGGAGAAAAGACAGTAGAAAATGAACATATTAACATTGTTAAGTATAGCAATAATAATAATAGTAATAATTGGTTTTTTGGCTTTTTGATAACAGAGCGCTTACATCAGTAGAGGTCAAAAACCAATAATTAAAAGGCATGCAGCCATGAAAATAACTACTGTATGGTAATAACTATTTATTGTAGGAAATAAGTGTAAGAATGAAGCCTACGTCCCACCGATAGTGTTTAACGATGCAACTTATTGCTACTGTGGCTTGCTCAAAGCGTGTCCCGATGATGGTCAATGTGTATTTTGTGGAGACTCAATCATGAAACTTATTGAGAAATCGGTGGAGGGCACAATTGCACCTGAACTTCTTTAGCCATTGTAGACAAAAGCCTTTTGTGTAGGCACACTTCAGTTAGGCCACAGCAACTCATTAATTAGTTGGCTAGCAGGAATTTTGGGATTTTTATGACACTAGTATAGAAGAATAAGGCAGTTGAATTTTAAAAAATGTTCACCATTGTCCAAATGATAATCATAGTCATTTTTCTATACATGGGTTCGGAGTTCTTGACTTCCGGTTGGACCGCACAGCATTGTGGGTACGCGGGCTCAGAAAAGTGGGCATCAAACCTCTCACCTTACGCCATCTTGGATATTTGCCTTTCGTCTTTCTCTCGTTTCGAACCCAGTTATCAACAAAAAAATCGTGTT
>JAOBRG010385672.1:0-10884 GCA_027574985.1 Umimayanthus nakama | reverse complement strand
GAAAAATTTGTTTTTAATTCCCCCCACGTTGAGTCACTAGTCAGCCCCCCTCCCCCTCCTAACTTTCACAGTAGCTCCGCCGTGCTTGTTCTTTAAATATGAAACTGAGATTCTGACAACCATTTCATTTGTAATATTTACTTTAGATTAAAGTTGTTCAAAGACAAAGTTGTGTTGGGCACGCTGATTTTCTCGTCATTTTGTAGGAAATCGAGTCATCGACACTACTGAAAGACCCTGAGAAACTGAAGCACATTCCCCACCAGCTGTCCTCGCCTGAGAAAGAGAAACAAGGTTTGTTGTTTTTTTGATCTGTTGGCCACAGCGTTTGAGTTAAAGTTCCACTGAGATTATAGTAAATGAGTAATAATACCTGGATCATAAATATTATGCTGTTGAACTTTTTATTTGGTTTTGACGTAAGTATTCGTGATCACAATTGATTTTTTGGTGCACAGCTCAAAGTGCGTTGGCAACGACAACAACAGGAGCTGGTGCAGGAGGGCCGTCATCCCAACCAACTGCCGCACCCCCTCCCCCACAGTTTGCCTATCAGGAGATTAATGTGGCATCACTGGCTGGTCTGGCACCCCACATACAGATTAGTGCACAGGTACGCAGGAACATTTGTACATCGCATATAATTTGTTTCTTGACTCCATTTGCAATATATTAACTTCTGTACAAATCTTGACTCCATTTTCAATATATTAACCTCTGTACAAATCTTCTCTCATCATTTCTGTAATCCCTCAGAACACAAAAGATGTATGTACAGGGTATCCTCTAGATTAGTCACTACTACTAGGATATCCTGTACTCTTCTATTTGGCTTGACTTTTAATCTTAGTTATCATAAACTTTATTTGTATTATGAATTATTAAACCCTATGAATATAACTCTTTTTCTCCTGTAATACTCTGATTTTGTTTCCTTTGATAAAACACTTGTAAATAACAATATTGATGGCGAGTACAAAAAAATTGAACTTGAACTTGAACTCTTGATAAATGTTTCCCAATAGACTTGCTGTCGAATCTTTCTCATAATCTCCAAGAGGAGGGCTAATGATGTGAAGGAGTAGGCGAGGCTAGAAACTAATATGTTGATATCCTTTCTGTTAAATTCAATTTTTGTAAAACTTGATTAGAAATGCTTGTTTGCGCTACCTTTTTGTTTCGTTTTCCTATCGAGAGTCCCCTTACTGAAAGTAAAATAAATGGCCCTAAAAGCTAATTTTTTCCCCAATAAGACTCCTCTGCAAAAAAAGGGGCTAATGCCATACCTACTATACTACTTGTGTCTGGTGATGTGATGGTAGAGCCTGATGGGTAACAATATTTCCTCTTGTGTAGGTTCCACTGTTGCAGCAGCATCCTCACCTGAAGCAGTTTGTGAAGCCGGCCATTGAGAGGGCTGTGCAGGAGCTGGTTCATCCTGTCGTAGAGCGTTCAATAAAGATCTGCCTAACCACTGCTGAGATGATTGTCAAAAAGGTGAGTTGAGAAGTTCAGGGCCGGATGGAATTGTTTAACCTATGATTGGGTTTATTTCATTGCAGCCCAAAATTTCTAAAACTGCTTTTTTTTATGTAATTTTTGTGTTTGAGACAGAGTTTCTGAGAAAGGATATCTGTTAACAATAAATCAGAAAAACCAATTTTTCGAACTTCCAAATGAACAAATTCGGTGTAGAATTGGTTCACTCTTTGACTTGCTTTTTAAAGCATAAAATAACTTAGGTCCTGTAACATGGTGGTTGAGGAACTAGCTTGGTAGAGCTGAAGGTATTCGGCTGACGACGTGACAGGGTTTCAACCAAACGCAAACAACTCAACTCAAACAAGAGTATATTGTAGCTCAAAAATAAAATAAAATAGAACCCAAAAGTAACGAAAAAATAGTCATAACATAACAGCATAATAACGATAGCAATAACAAATATCTTCTGGCGAATATGAATGTTCAGAACCTGAACTGGCTTACCGTTATATAGACCTCTGTACAACCGCAGGCCAGTTGCAGGCTCAAACTAAGCCGCGGCTTTTCGAAAGGTTTTCTTTATAGTTTTTGGCTATAAACTTCAGCATGACAATTGTTTCTAAATGGCTCTAACAATTAGTGGTCGTAGTTCATTGCCTACGGCCGGGGAAAGGTTAAAATCAACCCTCGGGGGAAGTTTCTTTGTTCTTATAATGATCACTATCTTGTTGAGCCTGCGCGTTTTCGTAAGTCTAATTGTCCGGCTGTACATTCCTAATTATGTTCGGCACTGCAAGTGGTGGTTAGTATTGGTAAATAAAGTGTATTTTGCACAGGACTTTGCTCTGGACCCTGAAGAGTCGCGCATGAGGGTGGCAGCCCGTCACATGGTCCGATTCATGACAGCTGGTATGGCTCTCATCACCTGCCGAGAACCCCTCCTCATCAGCATCAACAACAACCTCAGGTCCAACTTCTTGGCAGCGCTCAGGGTACAGAACAGTTAATTACTTTGTTTAACTAATTAATTAAGTCATCTAAATTGACATGTTTAATTTTTGTTATTTTTGTTTTTGATGTCTCAAAAAGTAATATCTATTTTTCTTTCTAAAAGAATTTTTAAGTTGGGGCTTCCAGGTCGCTACCTAGTTTCCTAAAAGTAAGGAAATTGTGAGTTTCCTCCATAATATATAATTTAGAAATTGGTTCAGTCCGGCACTTTACATGGCTGTTGCCACACAGGATTAGGGCCAACAAATTCAAGAATGCTTTTTTCTTACATATTGGACACTTAATAAACTTTTAAATAAGCAATTCACATTTAATTATGAAAAGTAGTTCTGTAGTTTATTGTAGAAATTTTATCTAATCCAGTGTTTATTAGTATATCTGCAGTTCTAAAGTTATGTTAAAGTTATCTAGATGTAACATGTATCGATTAGTGACTGTATATGTACTATTTACTGTATATTTATTTATTTGTTTGTTATTCACGTACCAGGGAGCTACTCCGCAGCAGAAGGAGCTGATTGAACAGGCTGCTAACATGGTTGCCGAGGAGAACACGGAGTTGGCTTGTGCTTTCATCCAGAAGACAGCAGTGGAGAAAGCTTTACCTGAAATGGACAAGAGGCTGGCTACGGTGAGAACTGTTGCTGTTACGGGGTTGTCAGCTTATTAACAGTTTATTTGCCTTTGTAGATTTTACACCCCTTCAGAAGATAACAGTGATACAGATATAAAGGAACATGTTAATGACGAGGATGTCTGATAGGAAGCCACGGGACTTATTACAAGGATTGACTGTGCTGAGTGCATTTGAGTGTTTAGTATCTAGTTTGTTTGCTACTGAGAAGTGTGTTATGTGTCCTCGTGGATTCCCTTTGCAAACACGTAGACTGTACTGATACATCTGCGATACATTTGGTTTGTTCATAACTCGCCTGTCTTACAAAGTACTAAAGCATATTATAGGTTTGTTGGTTTTAAAATTTGTTTAATAGAAAAATTAAGAAATAATTATCACTTTTTTTCAGTGTTGACTCTGAAGATGACTAATCAAGTAGAAAAAGTTAATTTTTGTTTGAAAACGTTTAAAAACCCAATAAACTTATATTTTAACACATTTGGTTTTGTACCTAGTGTGTGTGCTAGTGACAAGCGTATTTGAAACCCTCACAACATCCCTGTTTTTTTATGAAGACTGTACGGTGAATTTAAAGGTTCATTGTCACACTACGTTTTGTATGTAGTTTGTATACTACCGACAGATATATAACAAACCCTTACAACTTCTCTTTGTATAAAGAAACCATATATATAACCATCTTTAGGCCCATTGTTACATTTCATCTTTGTTGTCCTGCAGGAGTTTGACGTGAGAAGACACGCCCGTAGTGAAGGGAGGCGCTATTGTGACCCAGTAGTACTCACGTATCAGGCAGAGCGAATGCCAGAACAGATCAGACTAAAGGTAAATATGGGTTTTGATTAACATTGGTATGTGTGGTATGTTTTTCGCCTGTAAATTTTGGTGTATAGATGACGTGGCCCGTAGCCAGGAATTTTCATTTGGGGGTGCATACATCAAGAACCAGGACCATTTGAGTAGCTAGTATTAAGACATGGCTTTTTGCATCCGCATTTAATCTAGTTTAATGGTTACATATGTTTTAATGATTCATTTCATATATATATATATATATATATATATTTCTCTTCTTTTCCTTATAGTTAGTCTATCTAGATTAGAGTTTTAATTTTTTTCCCGTTAAGCGCTTGGAGCACAGAATAAGCGCTCTATCAATACCTCATTGTTATTGTAATTATTATTATTATTTATTAAAGAATGTTTGAATGACATGCCATGGAAGTATAAGGCTTTTAGGGGTGCCCGGGGGCATGCTTCCCGAAAAAATCATCAAATTTGAGATCCTCAACTTTTTGGAAATGAAATAGAATTGTCAATTCTATTTCATCATCACGTCATTTTGTATTATTTCAAATCTTTGACGATCCTCCAAGGTGGGTGTGTGCCCACCCTGCACAACTCCCTACCTACGGGCCTGGGTAACCTGTTGCAGAAGAGTGATCAGCATTTGAGAGATTTAACACCACCTGTACGGAAACTGTCAGGAAAGGAAAAGAGAAAGGAAATTTTGTGAAGCCACGCTTGCTTAGCCTGCGTAACTGGCGGTCTTGTGAAAAGGCGGAAAAGTCGGTAAAGAGAACTTGATTTCTGGCGAGAGGAAAAAAAATTGAAGGGAGTGGGTGGGGGAGGGGAGGAGAAAGACCGCCTGCTGAAAAAAGTCACTTTTGAATTTCCGCCCCTATCTATCTGACCAAGAAGAAGGCGACCTCAACCTGACCGTTATCAGATTGACTGTTGAAGCGTGCTAAGACTGCAGTACGTGCTAAGACTGCAGTACGTTTCCTATCTCCGCATACATGTGATGATAAATCCCTTTATTTTTGTTAAAATACCCTGCTTTTTGGTCTTTTAGAAGCATGAAGTGACGAAGACATATATCCGACAGTCTTTAGCTAAGTGCTATCTTGTAGTTGTAGATGTGAAACTCACCTTCAGACTCGCTCGCCCTGTTGCTGTAACTTAAAATTAACATAAAATCATTAGTCATTTTAAGCAGCACAGACAGTGTTTCGTCAAGCTACTATTAGTGTAATTACATAACGATATCGCAGAGATTATCAATCTTGGTTTCCTTTATCTGAAAGTAAAATGTTTATTGGTATACCAATAAAGAGATTCGGTATACCAGTAAATGATATGTGGACAACAATGGATTAATATACCACTTTCATGCCAAGCATTAAACAAGAATATATTAAACTTGTTCAACTTTATGTTTGTGCTGTCACGTGTTGTTAATTTTTCATCGGTTCTGAAACAAGCATTTGATATTTGCACGATTAAACAATTTGTCCGTGTACTTAAACTGTCATATTGTTTTCCAATCATGATTAATTGAAAACCTGGTTAGAAAACAACGTGAATACAGTAATAGTTTCGATTCAAAGTTTCAGTTATGCAGTTCGGTTTCATCAGTGAATACTACTGTGTACGTTGCAGGTAGGAGGAGTGAACCCCAGCCAAACAGCGGTGTATGAGGAGTTTACACGCAGCATTCCCGGCTTTCAGCCTCCCCAACCTGGCGAACCCCTAACTGCCCCTCCCATGCAGAAACCCGTGTACGATCATGGTGGGCTGCTGGCCAGCACTGAGGTGAGCTGTCACGTGCTTGGACAATAGTGTGTTTTACTACCTAATACCCCATTCTTACCAACGCTTAAACATGTTTAGATGCTGTTTAACTAAATATGTTTAAAAATTGTTTTTAGCACAGCAAGCCTTTCGGCTTATAGTTTATGGGAAACAGTTTCTGAAAATAGCCATCCAATTTAGATTTAGCACCTAAGATTTTTATGCTTGCTAGATACAAGAACTAACACTCAGATAAGGTAAGTTGAATTTAACGTGTTTGTGAGTGAATACAGCAAAAGACTTTGCCACCTTATCGCCTCCCTCCCCTCCCCCCCATTTTGTGAGGTATGGCTGCCACTCCCCTGGAGAATTTCCTATTGATACAAAAAATTCCTGCAAACCTTCCTCATTACTTTTCTAAAGCACCGTTCCTAAGTGAAGTGTTGTGTATTGCAGACACCCGCAAGCCATCCAGCACCGGCCGTATCAAGAGTTTTCCCCGACAAGAAGGTAAAGTTCGGCTTTTGTAAGAGGACCACATGCACAGCAAAATAGTTAGTTCAGCAAACATGAGAAGAAAAGAACAAACTTAGGAGTTGACAGTCGTTTCACAAATTTTTGGAAAGTAAGGCATTTCCTTTGGAGACCAGGTAACCACTCTTCATATGCTTTGGTAGTAACTCTATTTACTGTAGATGGGATAGCTAACCTGTGTACCCGCCTTAAGGAAAATACTGCTTGAAACTGTACCACATGTATAACCAAGATGTATGGTAAAATTGTTTCAGATGAACTAGAAATGGAATCCATCTTCCATTTTCTTCTTTGATTGTTTTTTAACTTATGGAATGCTTAGCCGTGTGCGCATTTACATGTACTCAACCTGGTTTCTGTTACTGTCTGTACAGTCCTTTATGCCAGAGGATGCAGTGCAGATCATGGTGAAATGTGCGCAAGAGATCGAGCAGCACCTGCATGCGATTGTACAGCCACCTTCCAACCCCCACGTGGCCACTATTCATACGCTCCTGGACTCCGTGGTGCAGGCTAGGATATCACGTGACAATATGACAGCTGTTAGACTGCTTCACAAGGTATGTTGAAACGCGTTTGATCTGTTGGAGGACTGTCGCTCAAAATTTCGGCCTCGCAACCAATGTTACGGTGGAAAAAGTACCACATCTACCCTCGTTTATTAAAACCCAAATTAAGCTTACTCGCCAGTGCAAAAAAGATAGGGAATTTTTCAAAACTAGTCTTTTTATGTTGAAAAAAACACACTGAAAAAGTCTTTTGGTCTTATCTGCGAGTCAGTTCGCTTTCCATCAAGTCTTTAAAATGTAAGGGATTGTGTTTCAGCCGAATTCTGAAAAATGGCCCTTCGTAGTTTATCTGTAAAATATGGCGTAAACTTTATTAAACAAAAGCTCTTTTTGCCGAATTTGAATGCAGATAGAAGTGGATTTTGGTTCACCACACTTGATACTTTTGATAGCGCACATACATGCTGAGTAAATTTTGATCATAGTTGGTCAAAATATTGCTGACTAGGATGCATATATCCTCTGTGCAGGCTGTGGAAGGGTTATTGGATGGTATTAGTCCGATGTCGAGTGACCCGGAGCTCTCCTTAAGGTATCGAGACTGCCACCTTATTGTACTGAGAGGCCTCCAGGACCCCCGTGGGTACGGGCCCATGTGGACTGCCCGCCATGTTACCAAGTAGGTTGATACAATACTGAGAACAATGCAATACAGTACAATAACATACTCGAGGGTATGGGCCCATGTGGACTGCCCGCCATGTTACCAAGTAGATTGATACTATACTGAGAACAACGCAATACAGTACAATACAATACAACACAATAATAAAAACAATAATTACAATAGGAAGAAGTAGAAGAAGAAGAAGAACACAAGTGCTGTCTTTGTAGACGATAAAATACGGATACTAAAACTAACGCCTTTTTACAATCTGTTTCTCTAAACTTTACGAATTTACGATATCTTTGAAGGAAAAGCTAGAGGCTAGACAGACAGTTTAAAGCTGATAAGTAAAACACATTTATACTAGTCTACTGCACATGGAAAGTAGGTACTCAATACTCAATGAGTGTGTAACCAATTGTGTAGTTAAGTGTACGGATAAGAATGATTACGAACAGGCACACATCAGAACATGATACCCAGCAAGATGAAGCTGGAGAAGAGCACAAATTTATATATTTTAGTGAAATCATCAAGTTAAAATGTCTGCCGTTTCTGCTTATTGTTAGCGTTGACTATATGAAACAGAGTTGCCAGTCTTTGTTCATGTTAACACTTGCACCGCTAAGACTAAAACTTACAAGGAAATTATGCGCTGAGTATCCAGTGTTGTTTCTTGTCCAGGTTTGTGTGTGAGTGCCCCCCAGACCTCAAGTTTAACGTGGAAGCAATCGACATACTTATCCGCAGTCACCTGCTGAACATGAGGGAGTTTGACCTGCATCTTGTCCAGGTAGGGCAAGAAATATGGGGTTGTGGTCTGTCCCGTCAACTCATGGGAAACCTGAATTTTACTAGTTCATTTTCCAGGTCTGGAAAATTTGGGTCAAGGGAAGTTGTGGAGTTTGCATATCACTGTGTTACAACACGGGTCAGTTTATTTTTATGAGTGAGAAGAAGACAGAAACTTTACCCGTTTTGTCAACGAACGGCACGATATCGTGAAAATTTAGATTCCTAAAAACCACATAATTTATATCCTTTCTAAATTGTTCTCGTACGAGCAAATGCTCAATGCAAAAATAGTTTTAGGTATTTCCGAGAAAAAAAAATCCAAAAATTTTGAATTTCGGAAGGTCAAAGAAGGTTTGTTTTGTGCTTTTTAACCCTGGAACTGTTTACAACTTTTTTGTTCTGTTTTAGTGTATGGACAGCGGTCACAACTTATCAGCGGTACATTTTGCCATCCAACTTGTGAAGTATGTGTCAGACGAGAAACACACCACTCCTGTAACTGAGGTAAGTACCAAGCAACTTCTCCGGAATTTTGCGCACTTTGTGTCTCGTTTTTATATTATTTATCGTTACCCTTGAAGGCATTGGGGGAGGGGGGGCGCTTTAAATTTTTGGTCCTTGACCGATTATTAAAAAATTGGGAAAATTGTGCTTTGTTCGGTAACACACCTTTTTTCTCTAATTAAGTGACGACACGATTAATGACGTCATCCAAATAGGACACGCAATTTGTGTGTTGACCAAGGAAGTGCAGTGTTTCACTAAAGAGTTGATTATTTTCGCTAAAAAGTACCTAAATACTGACAACTGACACCATTTTCAGTGTTCAATTCTAGTATAAAAAAATCTGTAACTTTGAGATGCCAAGAAGGCGGCAGCTAGTGAAGTTATTTATTTTATTGTAGTTACCATGGAAACCAATAAGGCATCACTTGATTTTGATTTATTGAAAGTACAAAGAAAGCTCGTTGCATGTGCCAAGTTTCAATCCAATCGGATGAATGTTGTCAAAAGTGGAGGGGAGGGGTCCGATTGAGCCCTTTTTACCCCCCCTCCCCATGCCTTCGCGTGGCTTTTTTAGGCTGATGCCTTCTAGAGTTATCCCTTTCATTCCCCCAAATGCTAATATTAATGTGTGTGAGTTATTGACTTGTTTGTAGAACGACTTGTATCACACAATTGAAGCCCTAACAAGAATCGCTCACAGCAGGCAAAACACCGAAGGGTAAGTACCGTAAATGATTCAAACGAAAGGGTTGAGTTTTTGTTGGCCCTTTGCTACTTAACTTAACATATCCTATTTTCTATCGTGTTTTTTGTATATTTCATTTTTCCTTCTTTCTCATTGTTTTATTATTTTGTTTTACTTTGATATTTTTTACTTATAGGCAGTGTAAATTTGGTAAGAATCTTGACTTATTATTAAACCTCAGATTATCGTCACTGCTGGAGATGGTCCATGGCGCAGGCCACGGAGTCGACCCCAGCCTCCCCGCGGTGGGCAGCACCGGGGTCCATCATGTGGATATTGGTGACAATAAGGCTCCAGGGGGTCCCACCTCCCTCGCCCCTGGGGCAGCGCCTTCGTTCCATGGTTTTGAGGACCCACCAGGACTCCATGAGAAGGTTTGTGGTGACCTGCAAAACGGATGGCTTTGGTTTATTCTGCCACTAATTCCAGTTATAATATCAATAATACAACAACAATAATAATAATAATATTAATAAACAATACTATGATGGTGATGCCAATAGCCATGCCTTTAGGTCATTCCTTTCTCTGCAATTCGCACATCCAGCCATAAGGACATTTTTTGTAGGCAAATTTTTTGGTAAAATTCAGGCTTTGACTGCCTCGGTAACCTGAACACATTAAAGCATATTGGAACTTACGTCGGCAAGCCTGTTACATCCTTGTTTGTTTCACCCTTTAACTTTTAATAACTTTGTAGTACTTCTTTATTCTTATTTGAAATTTTAGGGTAAAAGTTTTTAAAATTTTCTCTCGAATTACTTCTTTAACTCTTGTTATAAGTTATCATTAACGTCACTTACCTGACTTTTTTCTAGCCTAGGACATCAATAAATTATGATATCTGATATCAAGTGTAGGTTGAGAAGAAACGGAGGGACTAAGGAGATGGCTGTGTATTCTCATTCCAGGTTGAGTACTTGCTGAGGGAATGGGTCCGCCTGTGCCACCAGCCCGGTGCCGGCAAGGACAGTGAGAAGGCCTTCTCCACGTTTGTTGCACTGGTAGGTTTCAGTCTGATGTTGATCAATTCAGCTGCTACAATCACATCCCCGATGTGTTTACTGTTCATTGGGTGCACAGACTCGGACAAGAGGATATCTGTGGAGAAAAACTTGCACGCTATCTTGTTTCTAAGTCCCTCCGTAAATGGTGCCAAAGGGTAAAAGATATTCTCATTCACCTTTTTGAAGTTCGTCGGACTTGTGCAGGGGGTAGGGAGGGGGCTCATTTGCCTACGGTTTATAAGCAACAAAACTAGCACAACCTGGTTCATCTTTCCGTGATGAAAATGGTTAGAGAAGCGGTAGTGAGCTTGCATTTGGGGTCGGGTTACCTTTAACAGGAGAGTTTTGTGTTGGTAAAACTTGTGGTGCTATAAATAGGACTAAGGGACCAGTCAGAATTTAAGTTGGAGGGGGGG
>JAOBRG010385671.1:0-25283 GCA_027574985.1 Umimayanthus nakama | reverse complement strand
TAAATCTTTCTTTTTTTCAATTTATTATGTATTAGAACCTAAGGTATAAATAAAGTCTTGTTGTTGTTGTTGTTGTTATAAAGGAAATAGGGCCACATGTTAAAAGAGAAGAACCTCTGACCATGGTGAGGTCCAAATGCTCACTCGACCTTCGGAACAGATCGCAATTGCTCTACCAACTGAGCTACAGTTTTATGCCAGTTTAGAGCTGGCAAATAACTTAAGTTGCAGCCAGTGCATATCTGGGTGTTTGAACTTAAGATGACGATCAAATGTTTGATTTATCCAATGTGTGTCAAGCAAGGCATCCACTGCTTACCTCAACATGAAGGTTGGGTCCAAAGACATGTTCAACAATCCTGTTCTCTACTAACCAGTGCGACAGCTCTGTGCACATGCTGTGAAAGCAACATGAATGATAAAAGACTCAAGAGTGTACACATAAATGTTAAAAAAATCTTTTAAACTAAGTTACATAATTATGTACAGAGTACAGTGAGCTGCAGTACAACAGAACTGTACATCCAATGTTAACTTGCAAGCCATACCTAACTGTAATATTTATAAAATTTGTCTGTTAATTTGACTTAAAGAAAAACTGTTTGTGTGGCATTGTGCATTGTGCCCAAAACTGGTTGTGACGGGAAATCATGTATTTACCGGTAAAACCCAAAGTAATCTAGTGTCCAATATCAACATGATCACTGAGTGCTGCCCTAGAGCAAGTGCCACAAATGTGACTCCAAATACCTTTAACTGCAAGACTCCACACTCAAAAAGACAAGAGCAATCAAAAACCTGTTTGCTCTTTTCAAAAAAAAATTATTGTTGTTTTTAATGATTTACTAACTGCAACCTTTGAAGAGTTGCTGTCCTTCAATAAGCACTGTGCTAGGTAGTCTAAGAGTTTCATAAGAGCTGCAAGTTTTTTTTCATTAAAAACAACCAAGTTGCAAGTATGTACTAGATTAAGTAAAAGTAATTGTACATGTGTGTCTGGAGAACTGTACCTGTCCAATTCTCCCAGGGATTCATTCTGAAACAGCTCCAGGAACATGTGAACTTGATTCTAAAAGAAAGTATATTCACAGTTTTTTTCTATACTCATGAATTTGTAGCAAAGATGTTTGTTTGAGTATCATTGAAACCTTTTATATTTCTGAAACCATTTCTATGTAGAAACTAGGAAACCTTATAGTTTCCTTTGGCCCTAGGCATCTCCTTCATTACATAACTACAGTAAATTAATGTTTTCACTACCTGCTTCTAATCCGCTATCTTGGATTTTAACTTGATATAAATTAGAAATAAAAAAAGTGCATGTAGTGCTGTGTCTTCATATCTCAGATTTCAGTTCCTGCTCCTGCATTGAAGTCTGTGTGTTAAAGATACTATTGTTCCAAGGCTATGCATGTTGTATTTGTTGCCAACTTTTTGCAACAGCAGTCAGTAGGTGAGTGGCTGCTACCTGGTTCTTTCATGTCAGTGAATCTGTAGTTGATCATCCAAAGTGCAGAAAGCTTAAGTTATTTATTTATTTATTTTCTGATACAGCAACCCCTCCCAAGGAGGATGATTATCAGCTGGGGCGGTCAGGCAACAAAACATTATGAAAAAAAAACATATATTAATAATAATAATAATAATAACAACAATAATAATAATAATAATAAATACCTAAAAACTAAAAAGTTGTGGGGAAAAATTAATTCAGGTTTACAGAAATGTGTTGAAGTGACAAAATACGATTGCGAAACTGATTGAGAGAGTTACAGTTACTAAATACATGAGGTAAATTGTTCCACTGCGATATAGTTTGTGGAAAGAATGACAGATGATGAGAGGTAGTACTGTTCGTGCATGTGACATGATCTTCTCCTTGGGGGGCGTAGCTGATCCTTGTGACATTATGGTGTTAGGTTGTGTGCGGTTTTGTACAACAAACTAAGGCATGAGTCTACACGCCTTTGCTGAGGTGACCGCCATCCCAGGTTCGTTAGCATGTCCATGAGTCTACACACCTTTGCTGAGGTGACCACCATCCCAGGTTCGTTAGCATGTCCATGACGCTTGCTTTGGGGTCATAATTTTACAGTGTCCATCTCGCCACCCTGCGCTGGACCATCTCAATATTGTAATTACCGTTGCTCTCAATTCCTTTCCGCAGGTCCCAGATGCTACTGCAATACTCGATCTGTGGCTGAAGGAGGCTCAAGTATGCCCTCTCCTTAAAGGGGTACTCCAGTGGCCAAAACGCCTTTTCGGAAATTAACGTAAAGTTGGCAGAGAAAAACGAATTTCTCACTTGTTTTGTTCAAAAATGTTTAGAAACGCACAAAAAAGAGCAAAACGTGGTTTTAAACGTGTCTTCGGAAGCGCTCGGAAGCCACTCGGAAATCGTTCGAATTTTGGTACTTGCCATGACAACGGCTAAAGATGGCGCAAGTGGAAGTAATTCTGTCTGAGAAGTTGTTGTTCGTTTTTCGTTGTTCTTAAAACAAAATGGTGCTGTTTGGTTCGCTAAAAGCAAAGCAATTATAAATTTTAGTTTCAAAGATTATTTTGACAGATCCATATGCAACTTCTGGAGACTTGAAGGACAGAAAACCATACTAGTTCAGAGTTCAAGTAAGTTCAATTCGTTTTTGCAGCATGCATGCACTCAGATTAACTCAGAAATCGCTTCACGCAAACATCACTGAGTGAAGTTTGTTCAATGTATTGGCAAGAACACTAGTCAAAAATTGTAGGACTTTGTTCTTTTAACATTTTCTAATTCAACTATTAACCTTTAAACATCCAGAAGGACTCCAACCTGCTTTGCCGAACATCTAAACCCCATTTCAAATCATTTATTCTCTAGACTTTACATTTGTCGATTTGACATTTGACGATTTTGTGAACATTGAGATATTATTAAAACAAAACCCTAGTCGGTGAATGTTTTAGAAGTCTGCCAAACCAACACAATTAAAACAATACTGTCTAAAGGATTATATTAATTTTATCAGAAAAAATTCTTCTCAGTGTACATCATATTAAATATAAAAAGGCGATAGTTGCATGTTTCTAACTTTCAACATACTTCTGCAATAAATGTCGAAACAAGAACGCATTTATTCTTACTTTCTATAAATAAAGTTACAGTTTGCAGTTACAGGCAGAGTTTATAGTAATTTGTAGAATTCAGATAATGAGACATACTGACTTAAAAGACCTTATTAATCATTGAATAAATAGATACATCTGAATAGGTTGTGGGCGAAGTGAAGTTTACTTCAACAGAAAAGTTCTTCCAAGTTTCCCGCCGCTCACAGCCGCTCGAGAAGCTGAAACCGGAAGCAAAACTTGTTTCCGAAGATTACGTCACTGGTGGAATATTTTTTACGTCATTGGTAGAACTTTTTTGTCGGAAATCTTCGGAAACGCTCGGTTTTTACTTATTTTCGCACATTTCTAAACTTCTTTGAACAAAATGAGTGGCATACTCATTTTTCTCAGCCAATTTTACGTTAATTTCCGAAAAGTGACTTTGGCCACTGGAGTACCCCTTTGAGGGTGCGAGATTTAACCCGAAGGTTATGCTTAACAAAGCCAAGTGCACGATTTGCTCTAGATGTGATTTTGTCAATGTGACAATTCCATTTCAAGTCACTTGAAAGATGGACCCCAAGGTATTTTGTGTTTTTCACTTCCTTTTTAGAGACTTTGCCATGTAGGGTATACTGTCGTTCAATTGCTGTTCTTTTTCTAGTTATCCTAAGGAGTTCACACTTTTCTGGGTTAAATTCCATGGACCAATGTTTTTCCCACAGCTGGAGCTGTTCTATATCGGCTTGGAGTTGGTCACAGTGATCTTCATTATGCAGTTAGATACATTATTGCATTGTCAGCAAACAAATGTACAGCAGAGTTGACGTAATCGGGCAAGTCATTGATATATATCAAAAACAACGTGGGACCGATCACAGACCCTTGTGGTACACCAGAAAGGACTGGAAGATAATGTGAGTGGGCACCATCAACCACAACACTTTGTTGACGGTTGTTTAAGAAGCAAGATTTCCACTTGAGCGCATCATTTCTAATGCCATAGTAATCTAGTTTTGCCAGTAGCTTTGGGTGAGAAACTTTGTCGAATGCTTTAGAGAAGTCCATAGTGATCAAGTCAGTTTGCGACCTGTCATTTAGGTTTGCCTGGAGAGTTGTTCTAAGCTCGAGTATTTGAGTTTCGCAAGACCTGCCATGATGGAATCCGTGCTGTAAGTGATAAAGAATGTTATGCCATTCCAGATGTGTTATCATGCTGCTCGTCACAATGTGCTCCATGAGCTTACTACAAATGCATTTGAGAGATATTGATCGATAGTTTGATGGACAGTCTCGATCCCCCTTTTTGTATATTGGTGATATTAAGGCCTGTTTCCAGTCCTCAGGTACCTGGTGGGTCTTTAGTGACTTGGCGAAAATGATTTGAAGAATAGAGGCGATGGACGGAGCAAGTTCTTTCAGTACCTTTGGTCTGATAGAGTCAGGACCCGCAGCCTTGTGAGGTTTTAAGTTCTTTAACAGGTTAATAATGCCATTGGTAGTGATGTGAATCTCGGGCATGCTGGGGTAGGGACTGCAGGTATCCTTTGGAAGGTCTGAGTCAGCAGAATACGAAAAGGCAGAATAGAAAGTGTTGTTAAGCAGATTGGCTTTGTCTGTTGGGTCAGAAACTGTTTGACCTTGATGTTTTAAGGATGGAATGCCACTAAGATCAGTTCTAGCATGTTTGAAGAGGGACTAGAACCTCTTGTTTGCTTGGTGGCCATCAGTAGCATCTGCTTGGGTTATCACATCTTCGACTAACTTCCAGTATGCAGCTCTTAGCTTTTGTTGTACTAGGTGTTTGATTTTTCGATAATGCAGGTCCTTCTTCAAATGAAGCTTATCTCGTTTTCTAATTAGGTGGTTTATTTCTTTGATAACGTAAGGGAGACCGTTACGTCTTTTGACAACTTTGCTTGGGATAAACTTGTCGATGCTGTCATTTAATTCTGTTTTAAACAAGTTCCATAGCTGGTTTGCGGAAATGTTTTGGTCATTGTTACTCGACTGAATAACTGTGTTGCAGAATTTTGCCATATGGGCATGCAGCCCGTCCCAATCAGCATGTTTATATAGGTGTAGTTTCCTTGGTTTCTGATTGAAGGTTATTGGACTGGTGTCAGCTTCAACATACACGATCCCATCGTGGTTGCTTATACCTCGGATGGTCTTCAACTTAAAGATGCGGGATTCATTGTTGGTAATAAACAGATCTAACATGTTTTCTCCTCGGGTTGGTTCAGTAACCATTTGGGCGAGATTGTTGTCATTGAGTACATCGACAAATGACATTGTAATGTCAGGGTGGTGACAGCTTGGTTACAAGAAACAATCCAAAATGTTATACTTGATTACAGAATAGAACCACAACTTTATACTGGAATGAAACTAGGATATCTTTCCACTGTTGTGTTCAGAAAACAAAACATAAAAAAAGATCTACTTTAGAGTTTCATAGACAAAATTAACATTAACAAATTAGTTTGCTTTTTTTTTAAATTTTTTTATTTATTCATACACTTGTCTTTCATGCAAAACAAAAAGGTAACAAAATTAATGAGTCTTACATATGAGAAAATGGGAAACTGGAAGCATAAATTCCTGCAGCCATCATCGCTGAGTTTGTGACCTACATCAATGTCACAGCAGGAAGTAAACAAAACTTTGGCAGTTCCAAGTTTGTAACTTACTGTAATTTGGCTGAGGCCTGCAAGACGAACTGTCAGAGTCGAGGATGTAAAGTACTTGAAAGCAAGATCCATGCTGTCCCTTTAAATTGGAAAATTCAAAAAACAAGTGTTTAATGGGTTCACTTATGTATAACAGCACCGTTACTGAGTACAATGGCTATCTTTCATGTCCTGTTTTTGACCTAATAAGCACCCAACCCCCTGCAGCAATTAATCTGAGGGTGAGCACATACAAGGTTTGAGCTTGGGAGTTTACACATAGGATGTGATCAACCCACATACAGCAACAGCTGAGAATAGTACCACCGCTAACATTTTAGAAGCTGAATTGTTTTTAAATTTAGTTATTACATTTTATTGTTAATTTAAGCATTAAATGTCAATGTTGAAAAAACAACTTTTGCGAAGAATATTTACTTACTTAAATTACACTACACAAACATGTAAACTTTGAAAAAAATTCTGGAACTTTAAGTTTAAAAGCAGGCAGACTTGACCCATGCCCAAGTAGTTGTTGTTGATAAGGTCAGTAAACACAAAGTTACCTGTCAAAGATCGGTCCTGACTCCACTGGCCCTTTCACTGCACTCCACATTGAATCTGCCATGGCACGACCATCAGGATGCCTTAGGTCTTTGTCAGTCAGCTTACACAGATACCTGGTTAGTTAAGCCAATTGAAATTGCAACTAAACCGTGCATGAGAAGCACCAAAACATAAAACATTATCCTGAAAACTCACCAGAGGTGCTTTTATTATGGTGGATTGAATATGACATAAATCTAACATTCCAGTTACATGTACACATGTACTTGAGAAATGTTCAACATGTACAAACAACACTTACCTGATGACAGGGCGACGAAGGGGAACAATGAACTGCATAATTGCTTGTACACTGAACCAAACACGCAGCTACATGTTTTTTGTTAAAAAAAAAAACAGGTATAAAAATGAGATGTACATTACCAGCACATGTTATAAACAGCATACAAATATTACAGCTGTGACTTTTCGGAATGCTTGGAAAAAATCAGTAAACAAAGGTGGAGTCAAGTTACAGAACATGACGAATTTCAAACACAAATTAATGTTGATGCTAACTTTTAGATTGAGAACCCTAGATTTTAATGAATAATCTATAATATTTCTATCAAGCAATTACACTTTTGTTCTAGTTTTAATAAAGACTTGCATCAGAACAGGTTTGTTACCTCTTATCAACTTGATATTTTTTTTCCTAGTGCATGTGAAAACATATGGTACTACAAATATTCACTGACCTGGGTCACAATGTTTATCAGCCAGTGGGCCAGCGGAAAAGAGAATGTACTTGGCTCTGCATCATGAAAAGCATCTCTGATGGCAGTAAGGCCACCCTTGTCACAGAAATGTGCTATATTGATCAGCAGTGCTTCCGGTATTTCACCTTCCTGTTACAACCAACACACAACAAGATGTTGGTTAAAAACACTTGCTCAATTCATTTGCTCCCATATGATACTAAGTTGTTAAATTTAAGAGTGCTGCTTGTTTGTTTTTATACATTTCCTATCAATACATTGGAATCTTTTACATTACATCTAATAGAGTTCTGTTAGATGAGCTCTGTTCCATCCAGAGCATGTACTAGTGGTCTGTTGCAAGGATTCCCCAAGAACACACCGTTTCAAGAAGGCATTCCCACAAATAAAGTCAAACTATGCCCTCAAGTGACCCTTGTTTTAAGAAAAAAACAGGAGATCTTCTTGTAAGTTATCAATGCTAACAGTACTGTACTCAAGGTTCATATTAACAGCTCCTGCTGATTGCCTGCACAATGATTACAGTATACTGTACATATTTGGAATTTCTACAAACTAAACTGGAGATTGCCAGACATTGATAGACAGGCAAAACAAATAAAATGTTCAAAAAATTCAATACAGTACATGTTTTAGGTACCAGTCAGTTTTATGGCCACATGGTTTTTACTGCAGTTTCTTCACCAACTTAAGGGATGACAAACACTAAACAATCAAGATTCTCAATATTTAAGGTAGGATCAACCAGAGTTTTTAAAGAAAAAAAGATGTCATCTAAGTTATTTTCATCACCTGTAGGCAGTTTTTACTGGCCACTGAAGTCAGTAATTGAGTCATTATAGTGGTCAGTTGTTGATTTTTTTTTGTCCGGGGGAAATAAATCAAATTGTCAAGATTGAACCTCATGTTTGTACACGAGTACCATGCACTGTATGCAGTAATGCTGTGTACTTACATTCACATCACAATACTTTGCTGGGCTGCTGTCACTTACAGTCTGTATGTGAAAAAGAAAAGGATCAGTGATCAATCTTAAATTTTCTTGAGTTACAACATCAATCTTGGCCACCACTTGACTAATATAAACTTGTTCTTTTTGGAATCTTGTGTTTGCAGGCAAGAAAACAGAGGCAAAAACAACAAAACAAGTAATAAAGAAAAGGTCTTATGCCACCCAGACCCTGAATAGTAAGAAATTATTCTCTGATCTTCGATGAGCATAGACCAAGCCAGATTATAGAGAAACTGGGGAAAAAAATCATAAGAATGTTCTAACATAACTAGTTTTTGCACACCCAAGGACTTAACATGCATGAGACACAAAGAGAGCCTTATAACAAGCGACTCAAGATGTACAGTACAACGGTCTACCATTTGTCAGATAGGGGTCCTCAAAAATGATAAATTTTAATAAAAGTTTAAAAGGGAACAGGTTCAGGGTTCTTTCCACAGTGCCATTCTGAAGCGCTGCGTCGCTCTGCCTTTATCTGAGTGCTGCTCTGTTCTCTTCAGTCAAAAAATTATAAAACCAAAAATTTTGATAAGTTTTCTTGAGAAACAAGTGCTAACATCATGTTTTTCTTCGATTTGTTAGGTCCATGATTTGATCTGCCATTACTCAAATGCAACTGTCCCTGTGAAAACCTGTATAAAAGCAGGGTGAATATGTTTCTGTTTGAGCAATTAAAAACATAAAATCATAAAAAAAACTGCAGTTTTTAATTTTGTTGAATTCGTGAACATTAACAGCATTCAATTTGCAAACATCGCTGAACTATAAAATTGAAAGTTATTTTCTGGGTACACCACTAAAAGTTTATCAAGCTATGTCATGGACTTTTGTCACAGTGTAGAGGTCTGCAATGAAACTACATGTACAGTATTTCAACTGGCTACCTGACCCGATAAAGAGGATATTAAAATCACAGCAAGCCTCTACTCTATTATTATATCTGTGCTCTGGGGAGAACCCGGAGCTTACACTCAAGCTACAGTAAATAAATCTGCGCAACAAGATTCCAGTCCAGAACAAATTTGTATACATTTTTGAAGTTGATTGTAGTGAATACATAAAAGTCTGTGGCCCAATGTTTGCTAGAACTTCAACTGCAAGCTTGATGGCTGAACAGAGTTTATAATTTTTATTCTATTGACAACTGTTACATGCCGGATAACACTTCACCCATTCAAATCATATCAAAGACAGATAAAATCGAGATTATGATATGTAACAAGTAATGAATTTTTTACTGGCATCTTAAACCTAGCACATGGCTCAAATGATCTTGCATACATGATATCACATGGGATGACCAACTTCGACACTGACAAAAACACAAAGAAGATGCAGAGCTGAAACCTCAACTCGACACCTCAGTCAGAGTAAAGTTATAAAATAAATATACAAAGAGCAAAACTCATAAATTACAATAAACTATACCAAAGCTAAGATTTAAAATGTGTTTGTCTATACTAAACTTAGGTAGTTGAAATCGCTTAGAAAATGATAGGATGATCTATTTTTTTCCTCAAATGGTCTTGCATGACGGTAGTCTGAAGTTCAGTCTGCTTCTAGTGTTGTATTGATAGAAAGTATATTCTTGCCCTTGTTTGTTTAATAGGGAAATAAGGATTCTGCTCAGAATATGGCCTATCCAACTCGATAGCGGAACATACGAAAAATTGGAGAAACTTCAACGTTTCCCGATAAGCTTTCACAGTTCGAATCAAATCGTAAAGTTTGGAACTTTATTGTTTTAAGTAAAAACATTATAGATTAACGACTTGAATACTGCACATTAAAAATTATAGTACATGTGTTGGTCACTTATTGAAGACTGGAAGCATGATTATGAACTATATTATATATCACTTGGCTTACTTGTTGAAGAAGCGGAAATTTCCGAGCCTGATAAAGAGGGAAGTGTAGCTGGAAGATTTTCGCAACCGCCAAGAATAGTTTTTCTTTGTCTTGAAGTGTCCACGGGTCACCATCAGCTTTTGTCTTACTCGACTCATCATCCGGTCTAGCGTCTGAAATGTCGTCTAACTCAGAAATATTCTCTACAACAGTCCCAAGCAATAATTGCAGCTGATCTTCTAGCCTTGCCAAGGTCTGCTGTTCACGAAAAATACAACGACACTGCCTACAATTTGGAAGAACAAGTGGTAACATTTTAGAAATAGTTCTCAGCTCAGCTGTGCCCGAATTAAAATGCAGAACTTTCACAAGAATTGCCATTAGAACCTCACCTGTGCGGCCAGGATAAAATGAACGAAACCACGTTCAAGACATCTTTTTTTCCAAACTCGGCAGAGTCCTGATCGTCTGTAAAACAGATAAAATATCTATTTAATCCCTTTATCGACTCCCTTTAGGCTTTTCATTTGAAGGCTATGAGAATGAACTCATGAAGGAGTGACCTCGCGCGATCGCGCAATTGAGTACTCGCTACTCGACCATTTACATGAGCCGGTTTCTTACATTTTTCGAGAGTATCAAACAAGTCTTTACAACAGTCTGACATCTTGTATTGGGTTTGTAAAAAACAAGTATTCATGTTAAGAGAATCTTGTTTCTCAAAACCACTTTCCGCAACATACCACCACTTGTTTCTTTCCTGGAACGTCCACGTTCTCGCGCCATTTTGGATTTGTCATGTGTGCGAAATGCACTCTGGGGAAATGGTCGAGAAAAAGAGACCCAAATGCTATTTACTTGGTATATGAACTCCATATAGTTGTTCGGTATCTCTGACATACAGGAAATGACTGTAAATTTCCTGCTCGTTGATCAAACTCGGCAATAATCAATATCATAATTGTAATGCAAAACCGGTGAACCCCTTCGGACAGATGAGCCCCACCCTTGCACAAAACTTTCGTTTTGTGTATTGGAGATGGTTTTGCAAGCTTTTGCAAATTGGTGTACACGCTTTTTTTATATACACATTTTTATAAGAACAACGTGGCTCAAATTTGGTCAAAAATTAAGGACAAGCTAAGGACAATCCAGGCTTGAATTTGGAATAACAAATGCAAAGTTTACTTTTTCTAACAAAATTCTATTATTTTCCTCAAACTCGATTTATCGAGCGTTAAAATACGCCAAACGCTCAGATATATCAAATTCCCATTGCGGTTTATTCGGCTTTATTCCTGATCACAGGTTAGGTGCATTTGCAATGCTTATTTCTTACTGTTTTTATTCTTATAAGTAATTTTAAAAATAAGAACAGCTTAAGAACAATTGAAGCTGAAACTCCCTAAAAAATTATGAACAATGAGGTTCGGCCAAAATTTACTGGTTCTTATAAAAAACGGTGTGTATTAGATGAATTTCTGACAGTTTCACCTGGTAAATGAAAGTGAAATTCGTATATTCGGTTCAATTGCGATTGCTGTGCTCACGGCTTGTTCTAAAGCAGGAGCTAGCAGGGCAGCAGAACACTTTGAGATTCGGGGACTGGAGCACATTAGTGATTCAATATAGGGGAAGCCCAAGACACCTTTTCTAATAACTCTTTATAATTCTGAAAATATTGGGTGAAACGTACCCCTCTGTACTCCAGCGTCCCTTAGGTTATAGCGACACCGCTGATGATGATACCGGAATTATATTTTAATAAGCCGAAGCTGTCTGAAGCCGGTTGTTAACACTGTTTTTGTTTTAAAGTGCGCTGTCCTTTGTGGTTATGTAATGTGGTTATATAACACAAATAAAGCGTCAATGGACTGAAATTACAGATTTCATAATATACAAGTCCGCAAAACATCGTGTAACTTGTCTTCGATCGAACTGTATGAAACGCATGTGAAGCTATTTCTTTATTGCGATAGAAACTGCTTATCTTCTTTTAAGTAAAACTTGTTTAAGAGCTATTTTGTCGTCGACGGATTTCTGAAATTGGCTTCGTTACACTCTACTTGTCTTTCAAGAATAGTCAGGAACCACGGTTTAACAAATTGCCAAGGAACGGTTACTGATAACTGTGTTGTAAAACCGGGATATAGTTATAGCCGAATTGTCGGTATAACGATATTGTAGGAAAATTCCTAAAAATATCGTTATACCGGGATCATGTAAATTTCTAACTGATCATCAAATGAATTACAAGTGCAACATCCAGAGTATTCTTCAATGTCCTTAAACATGTCAAAAACAGCTCGTAATTATTGTTAATGCAATAAAAGTTTGTTTTGTTATACTATATTAGCATTTCATTTGAGCCGCTGTGATTTTTATTTTGTTGTTACAACCGAATGTAATTCCGCTCAGTCAACGACGTTCACATTGTTAAATCGTGAATATTGCTATACCGAAGATCGTTATAGCGGGGTCTTTCCCTTATATTTTACTTTTTAAATACCAAGCACTGGATATTGAAATTCTTGTAATTTGATTGGCTCACTGCTCACGGTATAAATCCTATATATTGCAATTTGTCAAAATATGGAAACTGACAATTTTATCACGGAAAATTTTCCCTTAAAATTGCTGAAAACTCGACTCTGTAGAAAAAGGAATTAAAGATTGTTTTATCTACTGTTTGGTATTTAATAGAACACTATTCCACTCACGCATGTTAGACATGAGTTAATGATAGCCGACTCGGTGCTTTGCACCTAGTCCGCTATCTTCAAGCTCATGTCCAACGCGCGTTTGTGTAATAATTGTTAAATAACTTTTGCTGGGCCAACGAATACTGATCGCTTATACACCGAGAATTTCGTTATACCGAAGAACGTTAAACTGGGTTTCCATTGAACATACTACACTAGAACACACAGGGCATGTATGGGAGATACGTTAAAGAAGAGTGTAGGTCATGATCGACCAACTTTCGATTTCAATCTTTTCGCTGCGCATCAGACTTTTGAACACCTTACTAGAATACATGTAAACAATAACCCTCCAGTTTCTTATTTCCCTCTTTCATTGCTAAGGACTAAGGATAAGTTTTTCGAAGTGCATATTCAAGAACACCAGATCTAGAGATATGAAAATCTCCTAAAAAATGTTTTGAACCATATAATTTTTTGAATGAATGAGTGTATTAACTAATCAATCAATCAATCGAAATAAAAACTTCGATTTGATTTTAACAATAGGCAGTGCTCGAAACTACAGAATAAGGTGAGGTTAAGATTGGTTAAGAACGCTGCGCGAGTACAGCTCTAGTGGCGGTCATCTGTCTTAAGGGGGTCCACTTGCCCTGCAGTACCAGAGCGGATTCTTTTGTATGAGGTTAAACCGTGTTGTGACACTGACGGACTAATACAGATATCTTTCAACGGTAGGGGAGAGGACGGTTGGGGGGTGCTCAGGCCCGTAGCTGGGTTTCATTGAAGGGGGTTCGGAGACATTAACATTTAATGTAAGTAACTCTACCATGTAAATTACTGCTGGTAAAACGGTGGTACTTTAACTTACCTGTAAACCGGACTGTAAACTATCTTTATAAAAGTTCTGGTTTATTAACCGATTATTTCATTTTTTCTATGCTTTGGGTCTGATGGGGGTTCGTTCGAACCCCTCGAACCCCCCCCCCCCCCCTACTACGGGCCTGGTGCTGAGAGGCAGTGGAAAGCTTCCGCTCATCCCCTTTTAGGCGGCAGTTCACGTACAGAACGCTTGGATGGCGGTTCAGGTCTGGGGAGGGGGAAGGGTGTGGCTCAAGACCAAATATCAAGGCAAGAAGTTTTTATAACACTGAAGAAAAATGCTCAAGATTGTTTTATTTACGGGAAGTAGTTTAATTTACAGTGACAAGGTCGATCGAGCGTTACTTTATGTACGTCTTCGCCGTAGACGCTTCTTCTAGTGTCGGTCTTGTCGTCTTGGCTTACCAAGGGAAGCGCATAGCCCGGATGCATGTCGACACATGTGTCGCTTGACGCGTCTCTTAAGCTGCAAGAGGAGTGCATACAGTTAACAGATTTAATGGATAATTCCTATGTTTGAAACAGGGATCTGCAAGAAGCCTTTTAAAAGATCCTATTAAAAAAAATTCAGTGAGCTACCCAAACGTGAATATGTTGGAACCTGTCTACATGCTCTGGCAGTTTACAAAAGCGTCAACCCATATACAGCATGACAAGTCAAGCCAAGTCAGGTTTTGAGGCAGGTCAAATTTGCAAATAGTACCCACTGGATTAGTGGTTGGTACAGTATCCCGGATTACTACTGCAAGTTGACTGACATTAAACTGGCTTTACTGAGCTGCATTGTTTCTGTGCTTTGCTTTGGTGCGTTAACGCGCTGACAAGTTCGTGAACGGGAACGAGTACAACCTGATCCTTAAATAGACGAATTAGATATTTAAAAATGGAAATGACTAACTATAAACGAATATAGAAAGACCAAAGCTGGACCTATTGAGAAAGCCGGAACAAAGAGTGGAGTGTAGTTCTACCAGTGAATTGGAGAATTAACGGGGTGACCGAGGAACCGAGGAATGAAGAACCCAGGAACGCAGGAACTCAGGAACAAATGAATTAGGGAGTTAGGGCCAGAATTGGGGAACATGAGGGAACGGGGAATATCGGGGAAACGGAAGTTTAAGACTGACTTTATATGGAGGAATTTTCAAGTTTAGGAACTTAAAACGAGGAAATTTTTAAACCAGGGACTCTACTAAAAGGATAAATCCCCGTCTTTACTGTCCATAGGAAGTACTTACGGCCTACGCTCTAGCAAGTCAGCAAAATCAATCATAAACTATAGGGAGATTTTGTTTGCTAGAAAAACGGTTCTGTTACATAGCTATGCATATTTGCAAGAAAGGAAGCAATGCTGCAAAAACGAAAGTTGTTTAACAAACGCAACGAAGACAACAGCATGTATGATGCAAATTCTGTACAAACGCTTCTGGAATGTAGTAAAGCTTTGTAGTTCCACTTTAGGATGTGTTTAAGGCGCCGTAGTTGGTAGGGTTGCCATGAAGACAAAATTTGCAGTGGGAGTGAAATGCTTAACAGTTGGCAGCAGTTCGCTACGAAGCATGACAATTGCACGTAAGTAAACCTTATCAAAGTTGAGAGGTATTAGGGAGTATGAGAAGCAATAAGGAGCAATCTATGACCCAAAGTTGTGATATACTTCCGTTGAATCCAAGTGTTATGACGTAAACAGTACGTTCCGCTTGGGAGACGTAGTGTGAAAAAAACTACAAAGTAGAAAATAAGTTTTACGTCTAGCCAATTCAAGCAACGTTAACGACAACCTACTGTTATATTAGCAATAAAAATGTCGAAACTAACTTGATAAAAACGTAAAATGCTAAAACAAGAAGTCAGTAAAATATCTTGAAATGTCTTCTTAATTTTTGATTGCTTGCTGCAGCTTTCAGCAGACAGTACGCATAAAAATCAAAGGAGTTAAGGCGCAATAGTAGCTGCGCGTATCCGGCATGATCATTGATTTGCCGTAGTTCTTACTACTAACAACAACGATACTTAGCTTATCTGTACAGATACCTTTGGTAGCCTTTGTATGTCTCCGGGTTTGTTCTAAGTTCTGTCTTTAGTTTGTCATAATGGACTAAAGTCTTAGAATTTCTTCTGACATTTTGATTGCTTAATTTCTGCAGCTTTCAGCATGTAGACAAAATTTAGGAGAGAACTGTATTGAAAAGACACTAAAACTTCATTTTATCTTTGAAGCTATAAGTATTCATGATTGTCAGGTTGTAGTTGTTCTTAGCAATAACACTAAGCGTTTTGGTAAAGTTAACTATCGAAATCTCTCATATGTCACCAGTGATGCTTTAAGTTCTTCTTCTAGTTTATCATGCGTAGTTCAGCTTGTATATATTTTGGATGTTTATTGCAAAAAGCGAAATTTTATGATAGCTTACTCTTGCTCTCTATACAGCTGTAAAATTCTGCTTCAGTAAGCTTTGCGGACTTTCAACCGAAGGGTGGAGTTACGTCCAGGTGGGTGGGGTGGTGGTAAATTGAGTTAATATGTCAGCTACTAAGGGGAACGAAGCTGACGCGAAAACAGACTGTCTTATCATTAAACAGGTAAGTATGTTTTAGTCATAGCAAGCTTCAGAAGTTAAAGAAATTACACGGGATAGTATACCTTGCAGGAATAAAGTTTTGTTAGAAAACAGGCGGTCTTTATAAGTGACTTACACTTCTGGAATTAAAAAGAGTTTTAGGCTCAGCTCGGTCAGCTTGTCTCTCGCTCCACAGTCCCGACAGCTCTTCTACACCCCTTCCAAGTCTTCGTTTGCCACCTGATGAGGCTACTGTGGGGCGAGTCTGCCACCAGTGAAAACAATCGCAACACAGAGCTGTCAGCAGAACCATAAAGATCAAAATCCGACTCATCTTGTCAGCTTTCTAGTTCTCAGTCAAGACGTGTAACTACTTTCGAAATCTGTTCACCCGAGAGAGATTCCGGTGTATAATGAAATGTTTCCCTCAAGATTTTTATATATATGTACCCCTATGTACCCCTCTACGTAAAAGTTTATTTGTATCATGCCTATTTCATGGGACTTAATTGTATTCCTGGAGTTGTTTTTCCGGCTTGCAAGCGCTAGTGTCGCTGTTGGTGTGGAAGTAAACGTTGCAACTTTAGTAATGAATTTGTTTTGATTTTACGCCTAAGCATTATCATCATTGTGTTTCATAATAGGTTCCTAAATTTAAGTTTCTTCATCACTGTTAGCCTGCAGTGCAGACGACCGCCTGTGTTCCTAAAACAGGGGCTTAAGACGTTTGTAAATAAAGTGATGTCACTACATTCCCCACTTTTACGTAATATTTTTTCAAGGCTTTATTCAAAACAATGTAAAGTTGAAACACAGGAAGCCTAACTCCTATATCAAAAATAATAATGATAAACTCTCATTGAAATCTGTTACAGCTATTAACTAAATCTTTAGGATGAGTAATTTACAACCGAATACCCGAATATGGCTGTAATTCTGGCATTTTTTATAAGTAAATTCGTCGAGTGACACTAAATCCCTTTTCCCGTGGCAAATAGATAACAAAATGCTGCTTTACAATTTCACAAAACTCTGTGATTTGATATACGTTGGCGTAAGAGAGGCCAAATTCCCAAAAATATATCTAAATGTTGTGAATCATTGCTAAACAGCCCTTCGCAACATATTCGGAAAGGCGTTGCCAGTTAAAGTGGCTGGACATATTTTTCACGTTTTTTGTCTAGTTATCACTAGACATTTGCAAACATCGGATTCATACTGTCTCATAACGATCCTTTCAAAAACGGGGATGTCTGCATATAACTCAAAGGAACGTTTTGTTTGAAAGTCATTAGTTATGAGTCCAAAAGTTGGCAAAGGAAAATGCAATAATATAGGGTTTTGTCGTCACCATTTTCTAGTAATTAGAAAATGGTGAGTTTTTCTTGGCATGATTTCAGTCGAGGCCACGGTTTAGTAACCAAAGTGAAACAAAACCGACAAAGGAGATTGGCAAAGTAAATTAATTGATGTAAACCATAATTCTGTAAACAGAAAATCAACTGTCTTCACAATCATATGGAAACGCAGCAGCCTAGATAACATTTGTGCAATTTTATTTGAAAATCGAATGAGCACTTTTTTTGCAAAATAAAAAATGTGATGTTCGTTCTGTTGTGTTGCCATGGAAACAGATCAGGTAAACCTATTAGCTCTCCTAGTCGGTTATGTATTTCAATTGCCCCATATTTGAGCCTATCAGCTGTTAGCAGTACTAAGACGTGACGTCATGCTGTGGTACAGACACTCCAACGCTCTCTTGTGTTCAGTTAACCGAAAACAACAATAACAATAAATCGGACACCAGAAATAGCTTTAGGAACTAATCTAGTCGTGTGCCCATTACATTGGAAATCAAGTGTAAACTTTTCAGAAAAGTATATATAGAACTCGATCAAAAACAGAATAAAGAAAACTGACGGAATAATCAAGTATTTACCACAAGAAAAAACGGAAACCCAATACTAAAGACAAACGACTCAAAGGTATAGTAAATGCACCTAGTGGAAGTGAGTCTCGGATGTCTTGTTTTCTGTTTTGAGAGAAACATCACTGCATTTCAGTGTACTTGTATGACTTTCCTAGGATCTACAAGTAACAGGGAGGTTCAATTTTAGCTCTATTGTAAAACCCACCTATTTCCGGGTGCCATAATGGAGCAGAAATGCCTTGCTGTGCCGGCAAGGAGTATTTAATTCGGTTTAAATTTAGGTGTTATCGTATGCGAATACATTGTTAGTTTTTTTCGGTTTTAGGCGTTACTCTATGTAAATATTTTTTTTTATTAGAAGAAATATCGTTTCTTTTCTTATTCTCCAGTTAAGGAATGGCAGGAGAAAACCCGTTAATCTTAACACTCAAGCAGAAAGTGGACAAGCTAATGTTTTAAAAATATATATACTTACATTGCTTATAACTTCAGCTACTGTTATTTTTAGCTGAGTTAAAATAGTTCTCTTAAAAATTCGCAATTGTTGTGCTGCAGTTTATCTCAATACGAAGAGACAACCAAGTCTAACCAAAAGATCAAATTTAATTTTTACAACATTGTTTAACACCAAGAGGTTGCCGTTGGATTTTTGGAAAATTTTATGGTGAAATTATTCCCCATCCTGTAATTGTATTCTTGTTTTAACTACTATTAATAAGCTACTGTTCTTCATAAAAACTGCTCTAATATGTGTTTACAAATGCAAAAATTAAACAAGAAGGCTTTGGCGAATAAGAACACGTCGAATAAGAAATACGGAACTATGGAACAAGCTGGAATTTCAACTTTTGCTCCTGTAGAATAAACATGGTCAATTTAAATTGTGTACAAATCTTCCAAATGAAAAGTGATGAAACAGTCTATTTTCTCCTTTTAGTTTTAATGTCAACAATATCCTTATACAAAAATGCGCATTCATAAATCTAAATTACCGTTAAAGAACATTTTCTCTTTGGATAAGGAAATGCATGAAGTGTATGATAACATGGATGACCTCAGTTCTAGTTATTTCCTTTTTGCAGTAGAAAAAAGTTCCCACGTTAAGCGGATCTGAGTTGGTTTCTGGTTACTGCTCTGTAACTGTTTGCTAATACACGATGTTTGAGGGGTGAAAAGCAGATCTTATAAACAAAACATGTACAGCCATTTCTGAGTGGTCATATGTTTTCAATTTACCCTTTGCAAACGCAGGTTTCGTATCTTTAACATTTAGTTTTCTTAAAATCGAAATAATTAAGAAACATGTTTTATAAGTATCCAACAATAAAGTGTTCGCTTTTATTTTGTTTCATGTGGTACTGTAAAGCTGAGTGGTTCTTGTTGATTACTTTTACCGCAAAGTTTAGACGAAAATCGCTACCACAAGTGCGCATGCGCGTATCTTATGACGTACACATTGTTTTTAGTCAGCACCCAATTAGTCCGTATTTATTAGTAAGCACTTTAAAAAACTTTGAGATTAGTTTTAAACTTTTACTATTATCATTGTTATTATCTTTTAGTCTATTGTTTTATGCGCGGCTTCATTGTAAATAAGCGTTTAGCTTTATGAACTACTGTGCCTTAATAAAGTTTATTATTATATACTGCAACGTAATGCGCCTCTGGAAACGTCACTCCAAAAACGTGCATATAAAGCGTAATTTTGGAAATATCACTTACTAGGTTCAGGGCGTACCATTTTTGTTTGTGGTATTTTGTGACTTTTAAATGTGAATTAATCATTCTTGGATTCACTGTAAATTGAGGCTGAAGGAAGATTAAAGTAACTGAGCATTTACTTGTTGAAGACCAGTAGATGCCTAAACTCAGACAAAACAACCAAGCACCGCTCGTATACTTAAATGAAAAAGCACTGTTAACACTGCTATTCTTATTTCGTTCCATTACAGTATAGAAGCTTTTATTACAAATTTGTCTTCTAATCAGCACTAACTAGTAAACACTTTATTGTGAATTTGGGATCCTTAGCTTTAAGATGTTTTAGAGGTGCACTTTAGAAATTACGTAGTGATGAACATCATAAAGATTCGTGCCATTGTAGGTGGCGTACGTCTTACGTTTGGCTCGCTAGAAGTGGCGTATGTCACCAAATTAGTGTAGTTGTTGTGACGTACGTCACAAATGAAGCGCATTTGCACGTCACAAGATTGGTGCTTTTATAGTGATGTGTGTCACAAGTTTGACGCGCTTGTATTGACCTACGTCATAAAATTGGTGCAGTTGTAGTGACTTAAATGTATCACTTGTAGCGCACTTGTAGAGGCATACGTCACAAAATTGGCGAGGTTGTAGTGACGTTTCACAAGTTTAGCCTGCTTGTTCTGGCGTACGTCACAAAATTGGTATGGTTGTGGTAACGTATTCACAAGTTTAGCGCGCAAGTAAGGGCATACGTCATAAAATTGGTGTAGTTGTAGTGATGTATGTCACGAGTTTAGCGCGCTAGGAATGGTTTACGTCACAAAACTGGTGTGGTTGTGGTGACAAACAAGTTTAGCGCACTAGGAATGGCTTACGTCACAAAATTGGTGTAGTTGTGGTGACAAACAAGTTTAGCGCGCTAGTAAGGGTGTACGACACAAAACTGGTGTAGTTGAAACGACTTATGTCACAAGGTTAGCGCGCTAGAAATGGCGTACGACACAAAACTGGTGTAGTTGAAACGACTTATGTCACAAGTTTAGCGCCCTAGATATGGCGTATGACACAAAATTGGTGTGATTGTGGTAACGTTCTCGCAAGTTAAGCGCGCAAGTAATTGCATACGTCATAAAATTGGTGTAGTTGTAGTGTTGTATGCCACAAATTTTGCGCGCTAGGAATGGCTCACGTCACAAAATTGGTTTAGTTGTGGTGACAAACAAGTTTAGCGCGCTAGAGATGGCTTACGTCACAAAATTGGTGTGGTTGTGGTGACGTGTGTCACAAATTTAGCGCGCTAGAAATGGCGTACGTCACAAATTGATAGCGGTGTACGTCACCCGTTTAGCTCACTAGTAGTGAAATTCGTCGCAAGATTCACGCTTGTATATCTTTATTAGGTTTGCTATATTTTAAGTTTTTACTTCAAAGACTGTCAAGTTTTGTTGTTATGTATCTAATATGCAAACATATTCATGTCTTGATGTCGCCTACAAAACTACGTTCTTTCGTTTCTCTTACTTCTTTAACCATTTAACGTTCTAGGCCGGTCATGTGATGCTATAGAGTTTGAATCGAAAGATGCCGACGGTTGGTTTGAGTGGAAGAAAGTGACAAAAACAGTTACGAGCAACAAAGAACGAGGATAAAACTGACACGACTTGATATTAAGAAGAAAAAGGGTTGGAAGAGCAGATAAAAAGATTGCTACCAGAGATCACTCCACCCTACACGATCACCTTATAGCGCATGCGTAATGGAAGTCTCGACGCGGTTTTGTCAAATTCAATGACATTCTCTTTTAGACGATAAACGTGTATTTTGATTAAGAAAAATTAAAACAAGGATTCTGAGCAACGATTGCCAGTTAAATCAGTCTAACCCTGTGACGCCATCTGCAAAGTTGTGTATCATTAAGCCTGCTCTTAATTAAAGCAGTACTTTGGACTAAGAGTCAACTTTAAGCAACTTCTGTAAATAAAATAAGGTCTTATAGACGGTGAAGAGTAAGTCACTAAATGCATAAATTTTATTTGTGTCTTGTCTCGCGGATGGGGCCTGGAACGACATGATATACGGTTTTGCAGACATCCTGATTGGTTGATTGCAAGGACTCAGATCAGCTGGTGGGACACAATGGGGGACATAAGACACTTTTTCGTACTAACTATTTATAACTTTAAAAAATATTGGGGGGGAGTACGTGCCCACCCGCCTTCCCCCCCCCCCCCCTACTCCGCGGTCCCTCTGGGTGCTCTAATTAGGTTAACGGAAAACTATAGTTTTGAAACTACTTGTATGTAACTTTGTACTTTGCAGGTCTTATCTGCTTGATGTACAGAACAATGGGATGCGAAATGCTTAACAACGTGCAATCCTTAAGTGCTTGGTAGTGCTCCATGCAGTGTCAAAGGTTTGAAATTTTTCTTCTTAGCTGGCGAATTTAAGAAACTTCGTTTTTTTTTTATCAATTTACATTATGTATTTAACTTTAATTTTTTTGGTTTCAAATGCGCATTTGATTATTTTAATATTAAAAAGCGCATTTGAAATTAAAAAAATTAGAGTTAAATACTTTTTCTGTTCAAAGTCAGCGAAGAATCTCTTTTTAGAACCCCTCTTTTCAGCTTCAGTTGTTAAAATATTCCTAAAGATCCATGAGATAGCTCTTCACGCTAATAACACAGTTAAATTCTTTAAAAAGAACTGAAAAACAAGTTGCGTAGGCTGAATGAATTGAAAACCCATTAAAACCAGGGCCAAGGTCTTTTCAGGAAATCCATATGCACTGACGGCATATAGTTAAGTTGATCATCTGAACGTCAGTTTTAGTTAAGCATTTGTTCACTAAATCGTTTTTGCCGATTTTCAAGCATTTAAGAAACGATAATCATAATGTTTTGAGTTCCCCTTGCTACCACTTCAAGCCCTTAATATAGTCAAACTCGTTTTACTTCATTTAAATGCAAAACTTGTATTGCACCTGTTTGTCAAACTTTAAACTGTTACATGTTTAAAGGTAAAACGAGAAAAAAAAAACAAGGCAGGCAAAAGTAAAGAAAATAACAGATTCAAGCAGCATATCCGGCAATGGCACGGTAAACAAACATATTGTAGGTAATCAGAACACATCTCTACACAGAAAGGTTGCGGTTAACCGTAAGCTTACGTCTTGCTCAGCGGCGCTAATTCTAGGCACTAATTGGTTTCAAACTATAGCTTTTATAACAAACACTTTGAGGATAGAGTGGTTTTTGGAAAGATTAAACTGAATAATTTTGACCGATCAGCCATTCATAGAGAACTTCGGTGTGGATAATGAAGCTTGTCTCACAAACAATGTTGATTTTGTAAGCTTCACGGAATAAACTAGCTACTATTTAATGTCTAATGTTATAATATATATAACGTGCCCCGCTGTTGTTGACTGATCAAGAAAAGTGTTAGTGGATTTTCTGTTTTATATTAACATTTTCGCTGTATCTTCTGAAAACGTTTTCTATCATTGCCATCTGTTGGCTAAAGTATGTTGGCGTCTATATTAAAGTTCTTGAGATGTGCTACAGTTAAGTTTACTCAAGGCGAATTTTAATCGAAGCTGTTAGATTTGAAGTACGATATTGTAAAAATTTGAAAACATTTACGAAACTTCTTAAATGTATCGATACCCTGCTGTGCGGATGGCCGTTGGCAATCCGAAAACTCCTACCAGCTCGCGCACTTATTGGTCAGTTACTACTTCATGCAGTTTCATCAAAGAACTTCAAATTGCTAGAGGTTGACCTCTTTTCCCTCCCAAGGTCCAGAATACTATCTTAAGGAATATTTAAGCTCTTCAAAAGTCTTAAAGAAGGACCCTTTTTAAGTAATTTGAATTCGAAACTTACTTGCACAAAGTATCAGGGCAAACTAGACTAAAGATGAATGGGCACTATTCCAATGAAAATTTGCCTTCTCTTGCATTTTTTATGAGATTGAAGTAGATGCTAGTTTCAAAAGATGTGAATACAACAACAAAAGTCCACTAAGCTGCCAGCTGTGTTGCGATATCAAGTAAACACCATTAAAAACTGTGAAGCAGCCCAAATTAATCTAGCACCCTCCTTTGAATTGAGGGGGAGGGTAACCTTAACTGGAAATTAAATACACTTTCATGTCCCGAGATGTCAAATTTTTACAACTGTATTCATACTGGCTATTCTTAATAGCTTCATTAAACACGGTACAAAGGTAATTAATGTATTCCTACATGTTTGACTGAAGTATCTTAATAGTGTTCCTTGGGCAACTTATCTACTTAGAATTTAAAAAAGAGGAGGAGGCAGATTTTAATCATCGGGCATCACTTTAATCACGTTCATGTTAACAGCTGCAGTATACTTCAGTGCATTTGACACACAACAACTGAATGTATTTATTGCGAAGCCGGCAGTGTCTGTTCTCGCTATGCGCTCCTTGCCAATAAGAAAACCTGTTTTGCATTAAAAAAAGATGGATCAAAGCCGAAAATTACCAAGCCAAAGACGACTCAAAAACAACAATGTCTTTTTGAATCATTCAGCTGAAAGCAGAACTTTAATGCATGTATATCGCTGATTGAAAGTTCCCACGTATAACCTGGAAAAATCGGTGGGAAAATTCTTTTGAAGATTTATAGTAATTACAAGTCTTTAAAAATCTTTTGTGAGTGTAAACAGATAACTAAAAGAAAAAAGCTTACAAATCTGCCAACTCACTACATGTACTCAAAAACATGTCAATATTCAAACATTAATTGTTAATATTGCTTTTATGGTTAACGTTTATAACTCGCGTGGGTTGAAAACCAAATTAAGGACTCAGTTTTTGCAAACCAGACGCGAAATTTTGGCAGAATAAAAAAGTGATTGCCGTCACTTGAGAAAACCTCACAGCAAAGAGAGAGGTCAACGCTATAAAATCTAGCCTACAGAGATGAAAGCATATCAAGTCATTCTACTTTCTGTTGTTGTTTTTGCCGCATTTTCTATCCACGGAAGCACGAGTATGTGGGCTACGGTGTTCATGAACCAATCGGGAAAAAGAAAAATGGATTCACAACAAAAGCAGGTAGGCAAGTCGTGGTCATAGTGAGTGTACAAGATGGCTGAATGGTGCCGAAGAGCAATTCCAAATACTCATGGTGCAATCAGTTTTAGGATTACCTGCTATTTTATGGAACTAAATCTGCCTGACAGTCCGATCTTATTACTTTGAAATACATGCAAATTGTGCAAAATGGTTTGGCGAATTGTATAAAAGCATAAACAAAATTCAGTTATTCACATCCTAAACTTTTGATCAGCGTCTGTGTAATTGCTGATGAACCTATTTGGGAAAGTTTTATCATCAAATAGTTTTTATCGTTAAGTTGTCTGCTCTTGATCAGGTTGTCAATTAAAAGGCTATTTCGAAACTCTTTACTGGCATATTGTAGAAATTGCTTTTGAATCATTTAAGTGTCTAGAAAGAGGCTGAACTCAAAATTACATTCAATGAATATAATGTCTTTTTGGTCAAAGTGGCGTGATAAACCATC
>JAOBRG010385649.1:0-10886 GCA_027574985.1 Umimayanthus nakama | reverse complement strand
ACGTGGAATGGACCAATCAGAGTACCGGAACACGACTGCGTGTGGCAGAGGTCACATGTTATCAAGGCAACAGCCGAGAAGGGACTGGATTGAGCAGTTGAAGGGCTTATTGCAACTCGATTGTCTTCGCCGCCAATATGGCCATTGTACTCCACCACGACTTCAGGGGAAGATCTGGCAAAACAAAATTGATCAGATGACCCCAAGTGAAGCAAAAAAGGATCGGTGTTTTAAGACTAAACGGTTTTCCTGTAGTCAACTGTAAACCTTAACAAACACCCGCGGAGCGTCATGGTTGTTGCTCAATGTTGGCTAGATGTCCCACAGCAAAATACCTCGCAGGCAGAGGTCTTTCATAATACAACTCTAAACAATGAAGCGCGCAGAGTATCACTGTTGCGTTTTGGGTTTTAATTTTATAGTTATGTAAAAATAATTAAGCAATTGTTTTTGTCTTCTTAAGTTGGTTTTAAAGAGCACTCAGTTCGAAAAGATCTAGCGTTTCAATCTTTTTCGGAAAACCCATTTTAAAGATCTTCTGCACAGTTTCTCAGACTATTTAAATAACTCCAGCTCTTTCAATTGTTAGTAAACAAATTTACCAAAATGATTTCGAGGTCAAACTATGCGTGGTCTTCATATTTTGAGATACAATAACTTCCTCTTAAAAAACCTAAGCCTTGACAAAAACAACTTCAGAAAACTTCCTGAAACTGCCAAAATGTAACAAATTATTTATAATTGACAAAAACAACTCGATTTTGAACAACTTGTCTGGATTTTGTATCGTTTTTCGTTTTATTTTATTTTATTGTGTTGTATTGCGTCAGCCAACATCCAAATAATAATGGATATTAAAACCAATTCTTGTCACTCGGTGATTGCTTTAAATGTACCATCGAAAAGCGATATCAGTTACTTCTTTAACTTAAAAGCTAACAATAGGGTTTTAAAAAAACAAAACTCATGCGTCATAGTTGTTTTAAGTTTCAAATGAAAAGACAAAATGAAACAAAAAATTATTCCATTGGCCCAACAACTGCACTGTGTTATCCCGAAATCATCTCATGTAACGCAAGATTGTAGAAATGTTATTTCGTTCCCGAAGATCCGCTATCTTATTTATTTGTCGCATTCTCCTAACAGATAAAATGCCCAAGGGTCATTCTATCATTCCTAGCTAGCTGTGCTATCTATAAGCTGTTTTCATTTTGCCTGGCTTGCGGTCTGTAGAAAATAGCTCAAACACAGTTCTATCGCAGGCCTGTTTTCTTATACAAGCCAGATGTACAAGCCTACTACTGATTCTCTGCAGGCATCTGTGCAGGTCTGTTGCAGTCTGTAGATTATCTCAGTTCCTGACAGAATTAGACTGCAAGCAGTCTCTTTCTGTTTCTCTTAACCAGTCGAGCGGTAGAGGAAACACAAAAATCGGGCGGCGAAGCAGAAACTAGCTGTAAATTATTGGGGAATACAAGTCGGGAAGCCATCACGGTTGATCAGTTTGTCTTTTGCGCAATCAAGACTCGCCATTTCTGATTTCAAATTGAATCAGACACTCTAAAGATAAACTGTATATATTGTACGTTTGCTTGAGTGCGCGGCACCCTAGGTGCAAGTTTAATGCTAGTTCATTACGACTCCTCAAACTATTGAGAAAAAATCGATTATCACTTAATCTCGACACAAAAAACAAGAGGCTACTCGGGCAAAAGAATTACTCAAACACATTATTTGAGTATGAACATACCATGAAGCAAAATAAATAAAAAAAGACGCAAAGCCGAAACCTCTACTTGGTGCCTTCGGTCCGAGTAATAAGAACCGGAGCCGAACTCTAGACTCGTCGTCTACGGTACGAGCATAAATTAAAATGCTCGCTTTAAAGTTATTGGCTACATTTAAAGAGACTTTTTCGGAAAAACAGATAAAACACTGAATTGAAACCTATGTGAGTTTAGACAGCTTTGTTTCTGTAGCAGAGTTATACATTATACAGAGGAATTCATATCGAAATCAGTTCATGTCAATCGGTGATTGCCTGAAACCTACCAACGAAAAGGGATCTCAGTTGCTTCTGTGACTTAAATGAAAACTAAAGCGCTTGCTTTTTTAAGTTACTAGCCACATTCAAGGAGACTTTTTCGGCAAAACAGATGCAACACTAAACTGAAGTCTCTCTTAATTATAATTGTTTCTGTATAAAATTTATTCATTTTAAAAACAGAGGCGTTTTCCGCCCATGTCAGCCCTGAAGCCTGCTTGGCTGCGTATAATCATAGCAATAATACTAAACAAAAGTAAATAACAGTTGCCAAATGCTTTCGATTCCCGCAAAACAAGATTCATAGGTTTTAAAAACTTTTTCTGCAAAACGTATACCCCAAGACTGAGTTGAGCTCTTAGTAGCTCGTTAATACTTGCTTTCGCATATCTTCAAGGCTGGGCGGTTGCGCGATGACAAGTACATTTTAGTCGTAGATGCAGATTAATGGACCTAGAACTGAAACTCAATTATCAGTTGGAAAAGTGTTATTCTAAGGCTTTGCTTTAAAAAGAAAAAGAGTTATTCGGTTTAAGCCTCTGAGAGTAAATCTTAATCAGAATACGAGATGCCATTTACAAAGCGTTATCATTTTTTTCAAGTCAGTAGAAAACATTGAGGAAGAAGTTTGAAGTTGGAGTTCTGCATTGCCTTGATTAGTTTCTGAGTGCTCTTACCCTTTCACCGAGAATAGGAAGCCCATAAGCAACCAACTTGAACATAGAACCTCCATCTTCTATCTTCTCTGCTGTTGTTCTTCGAATAGTTGCACAGTGTCAGAAACTGCATCAATTTAAGACTGTGTCGGTATAAATTATTCAAAGTTCAAATTGAGCTTCATAGCATCTCGATTTTAATTTGCTGTTTCTCATTCTTTGCGGTGCTTAATTAGTGGCGGTTAATTAGCAATGCTCATTAACCCCTTGCGAAGCAAATGAATCTCTACTGAAACACAATAGTTGTATTACGTTTGTCAATAAACTTTGGCCAAAGTACAAAGCGTTTTAACTAACGAGTTTGTCTTTTTAAACCAGATAATTACATCGACTGAAACTTTGATGCGTTTGTATCCATCTCCTTCAATTCCTGCTAAATGCTAAAAGCATTGATTTGATCACAAAGTGTAATTTGGATTTTTGAAACCAGTGATAACTCTAATAGCTCAAATTAGACCTAAATCTTCTTCACAAGTCTCCAACCAGAAACATAATCGCAAAACAAGTCTGCCTTGGCCCCCATACTTTGTAATAATGGTAATTCTAATTATACTTTTTTATTTACACCTGCTCTTCTCACTTCATTTATCATTTTCTTTACTTGATGCTCAACACCAGTGATAAATAATTAAAAACTCAATATATAAAATGAGATTGAAAGATGTTTTATGTTATCAGCGATTTTATTTTTCCTCATTTCTTCAAAACAACATAGAAGACCATGTATGACAAGAAAAATAGCAGAAATATGCATGGTCGAAAAACAAATGTTCACAAGTCTTGATTTGTTCTCATGTTAAACAAGGAAAAATGGGTTGGTCTTTCGTTTCAGGCACCCTTATAACAGAAAAATAACTACTGTAGAAAAGAGAATTAGATTTAATACAATGACGTTTTTAAAAACACCTCTGTTGAATCTATCCTTATAAAAACACATACAGATTAGGTAATGAAATATTTACTGTAAGAAACGACCAACTAAGGCTACTGACAACTAAATACATTAAGTTCATCTTTTCACAAACAGATACAGATTGTGTAGGCGGTGTTGTTCGATCTTCAAGTACTTTGCTTCCCCCCTCGAATATCTTGCTGAGTTTACAAGATTCGTGACTTACCTGTTCTTGCAACAAGACCGAAGTAAAAAGATCCTGCCTCAACGAAGATCTTTCAAATTTTCAAAAAACAGAAACGAATGGCACCAAAACTAGTATAGAAACAAATTTCATCACGAATGTAGCTAAAGTTGTCTTCGTCTTTTCAAAAAAACGGAATTTGTTTTGTTTTGTTGCAAAACCAAATTGCTTCTATAGGAACTTCTCAGTCATAACAAAATGTAATTAAAGCAAGGGCAAGATGGCTCAAGGGTAATTATGATTTTAAAAACAAACCTGTTTATCTATGTCATAAAATATTTAACATCTGGAAATGAATAGGTAGAAACGACAAGTGTATACTTTTAAATTGCTTTTAAAAAAGTTTTAAAGTGACTAATTCATGTAATAAAAGTTGCAAGAACAGTAATTGTATAGCAGTTGAAAGGGACAAGCAGATATTGCTTTGACATCAGTTGCTTTAAAAATTTGGTGTTTTAATGTTCAAACCACCAGCTCACGAGACGCTGCCAGTTCTTAGCTACTAAAATCACTCCTTGCTGCTTTGCAATACATTTCTGTATCTGAATACAAACAGTGTATTGCGTAATCTGCAAATAATCCTTCAAAACTAGTTTTCCATTTCACACAAATTTATATACTGAAAATGTAACATTTATGAGGAACGGGAAGTTTAATACTTTGTAAGCAAAGATGGCATCAAGATGATGGAGACTATAAGTTATATAATATTTGAGCCTCCTGTTTTATAAAAAAAGCCAAAAGATTTCGCAAGTTCTCGTTGATCTACTTCCTTTCAAAAATACACATGAAATACAATAACAGTCATTTTTCTCAGCAGTTCTTTTTCAAGTTCTGTTAACCGCTTTCTATTCCTGTTTGTACATTGAAGAAAAAAGGTAAATATCAGCCACTTCCTCTTCGCTGACATTTTTACAAATTAAGACGCTCACAGTGGGAGACATGGCGACCTTGCTTCAATGTACAGTCCAATAAACCGACTTCAGTTACGGGAAAGGTTTTTCACGTGTTATTCAACTGATAACGGTTTGAAAAGGTAAGGAATCGCCGGGTTACAATGTTGAGGGCTCGTATCAACTCAACTCAATTTGATTCTTTATTTCCACTATTTATTTTACATATAAGTAAAAGATAACAACACAAACCTGAAAGAAAAAATAACACTAGTTGAAATAGTTATATTACAGCTGAAGAAAATGTGCGTAGCGGCCGAACTGGCCTAAGCTTTCGTGTTACCACATTAAAATAAATTTATCGAGGAAAAAAAGTAACACACAAGTGGGAATTTACAACTACGATTCTGTCAAAACTAAACTTTTTGTTAAATAATTTTACATAATTATAAAACAGGTCAGTTTGGATTGTCAAGAAGATAAAATTTGAACTGTATCAAATCGGTAGCACTAGCAAGTACCTTCCATTTATTGGAAGTACGCAGTAAAGAGTTTTGACACCTTCTTCAACCCAAACTCGATGTGGTTCAGTTTAACATTAATCAATAACCTTTTATACCTGTCACTTAAGAAAAACCAGCCTGATAAAACCCACAAACTGTGATGGTGCTTAATTTCGCGATCGACAACACTATCCCGATCATTCCACTGAGGCTTTGAAGAATGGCTGCAGTGCTTTAAGGAACAGTGAAAATTACAAGGTAAATTTGATTTATATGTTTGAACTAATACCTAAGAACAAAATCATTTAATGTACATTTAAAACAACAATAGCAGTTTATTGACATCATATAAATTGAAAAAATGAAAGCAAAGGACATTCAACCTAAATTTTGCAATAGGGAATCACTTAGATATACTAGCTTAATTAATTTTAGCTATACAATAAGTTTTAGATTTGTTCTAAAGGTACACTTTTAAAAGGTCCCGCCGCGAAGAAAATGTGGCGTCTGGAAGCTAACTAAACTCTAGTTACGATACATTTACATACCGATACATAAACTTTTCATAGCCAATTTGAACCAGAAATATTGCAATAGTCAGACTAGTTTTGCCTTTTCACACGTATCCGAATAGTTTTTGAATCCACAAGTTTTCTTTGCGGATATTTTTCCCCATACAACTTGTTTTACAAAATCGACTCAATCACGCACATAGAAAAAATACCGCCCACATCACTCTTCCGGACTTATTACTAATTCACAGCCGGGGCTGCCTGTGCTTTCGCTAGGGACATGAGGGTGCAAGAAAAATAATAAAAATATTTACAGCAACAAAGATATAATGATAATAACTATTGCCTATGCAGGTATAAGTTTTTGTAAAATATCGAAGTTGGAGCTGTCAAGCTAGCCAAAACTAATTGCAAAACAACGCTAGTAGTCTTTACCCAACCACTATCTTTTGCACTACCGGTATGTATTACTTTCTTACAATGAGGAACCCCAGTTTTTAGAATTCATGTATTTAGAACAAGAAGACTCGTGCACTCGCCAAGCTTGTCGTGGTTGCAAAATTTGAATTTTAAATTTGGAGTTTTGAGGCGTGAAAAGAAGAGGTGTTTGGCCTTTTACACCAGAACTTCGAGTTTAAGTTTGTCGCACCGGGTTGCAAAATTTAAAGTTTAGATAATCTTATGCACTTCCTGATCTAGTGATTTATTCGAAATGGCGAACGTTTCTTCCGGGAACTGGAGATTTAAAAGCCGAATTCACGCTTTGCGATTGAAGTTTCGTCAAACGAAATGGTGAGTTTATAAACTGGGGAATGACCACACGGCAATAACATGGGATAGACAAAATATCCAGGAAACATCACTTAATTCACAGGAGACATTAAATCCCTACAGAAGGCTAAGGTCCAAACACGTATGCAATAAGGATGAGGATATCGCTTGAAGAAGGACTTGGCAGTCTACAGTTATTTTTGGCTGGTGAACATGAAAGCATCGACAGGAAGCAACCAAGTAAGTGTAAATTTGACTCAGCAGTGATATTTAATATGCTAAACAATGAAATTTTAAAATGTCTTTGTAAATCAGCTGCTATGTTCATGTCGCTGTTCTTCAAGACGCTCTCTTTGACTTCGTAAGTTTATAAACACGTATCTTGTATCAATTTTTCCCTGTATAACAGTTTATAAATTAAACAAAAACAAATATTTCAATAGCTCTCCCTAAATATACGAAATAATCAGATTGTTGCAGTGGGATTTTGGGCTAGATTGCAGATAGCCTGCTGGCAGGTTCACTTTTTAGAGGATCGGGGGAAAGAAACGCGGAGAAAAAACAAAATGGCCGGGATGGAAGCGGGAGGGGGGAACTGAGTGTTCAAAAACCCCAAACCCAGAAAAGTAGAAACAAGAGGGCTACTAGTAGTCTATTCTCGGGCTGCAGTATAAATATATCTTTGTAATAGACCAGTCAAGGAGTTGCAAAACATAAATCAAGTGTAACCTCACGCATACCCATAGTATCCATCATTTAATTTAAAAAACTGCAGTTTAGGCGATTCTGTTGTGGAACCTTTCATATTCAAAACTTCTATTCTCCAAACCAAGGAAAATTTCAAGAGAACAACCCAACGTCTACACGAAAAAGCTTTTCAAATCTCTCCCGCCCCCTTCCAAACTCCCTAATCAGTAAAACCCGTTTGATTAGCTGAAATTTGCACAAACTCTCTAATACCAAACCCGAAAAACTATGAATATGAGTTGCAGGAATGCTTGTGAATAGTGAGTTGGAATCCTGACCTCATCTCAGTATTATAAGGCAACCGTTTCATGTTTCAAGCATTCAAGTGCTATGTTTCCCAGTCCACAGGTGGCTCTTTTAATCTCTTACTTTACATTTTTGTTTTTTGGAGCAGATCAGGACACTTTCATTCGAGTAATTTAAGTCTACTTTACAAAACTAAAATAATCTTCACTCAATTTGCTTTTCATCTCACAATAGTTCATTTTATGAAACTGAATATTATTGTCAAAGTGTCGGCATCAGCTATACTGATAAAGATGAAAAAGAGCTTGCAATCACAAAGCAACTTTTTTCTGAACTTAATAACTTGAATCTGTTACAGCATCAATACGTTACTTGACTTCTTCATTTATTTTTACTTCTGATACACGCTATTTTTTTATAAGAACCAGTAAATTTTGGCTGAGCCTGGGGTTATTCTTAATTCTTCCCATACACCTGCCTAACTAAAATTTTAGCCAAATCTCAGCCTGGGTGTTCTTATAAAGTTTTTTCTTATAAAGAAAAAAGCGTGTAATTTTATACACAGCTACTAAAATATCCCACAGAGAAAATAAAACTATTTAAACTTCTGTGAGTGCAGTTCATTTTTTGACAACTATGCAGGTGTTTAAAAGCCACATCTGGATGTATGAGCTTTGCACTCCCCCCCCCCCCCCCCTCTAAGTCCGTAATAAATCCCGTTTGGTTTGCTAAAATACGCAATAAACACTGTCTAATACCTAGACAGGAAAATTATGAAAATGAGTTGCAATAATACTTGTGAACAGTGAGTTGGAACTCTGAATTTTTATCAGTGTTATAAGGCAACATACATGTTTTTAAGGTATTCGCTACGTTTCAAAACCCACATGGGGGATGGCGGGGGCGTTTGTTGCTTGTTTAGCCTCTTGCTTACTTCACATTTTTGTTTTTTGGAGCAAATCAGGACACATCCAACTGAGTAGTTTAAGTCTACTTTACAAGACCAAAAAAATCTTCTCTTAATTTGCTTTTCATTTCATTTCACAAAATATTATTTTGTGAAGATGTACTATTATCGAAGTGTTGGCACTAGCTATGCTGATACAAAACATAAAAAGCATGTAATCACAAAGCCACTTTATCTAAACCTAATAATTTGAGTCTGTTACAGTATCAATACTTAACTTTTCAACTTTTTTTTAATTTGATAGCTTTATACACAGCTACTTAAATATCCCACAGTGAAAATGTATTTATTTGAATTTCTGTGGGTTGAATGCAGTTCATATTTTGACAGCTACGCGGGTGTTTAAAACAACATCTGGATATGTGAGCTTTGTCAAACGTAATTATTTGTAAGACAAGAGTTGAGAAGGCGACCTAAGGCTTACTGAGTATGCAATATACCCACCAATACCTGCAAGTCAAAAGAACTTGATAAATAGGTCCGGTGCTTGTTCATAACAAATCTTGCATTTCCGTTCAAATCCTTACCTGCATTTCCTCAGAATGTCTCTGACTTTGACAGCTGAGTTATTGATATTCAGTTTTAACCGCACAAATACTCTTCAAGACAGCATTTTCCTTTAAAGTTGCTCACTCGATAGCTCCTTGTCACTAATTGTTCCCTGTGCACATCATTGTCAGACATCTGTCTCATGCCTAGTTCCATTTAGCGAATTCTTTGGTGTTGTAACGAAAAAATCTCGAAAGTGAAGTGATTGGTCTTTTTATAATTTTCAAATGCCCTTCTTTGCGTATACTTTAAACTTTGTAGTTGTTCAAAGCTACTATCGCATCGAGAAGTTTTGCCGGCCATCTGATTTCGTAGAGTGCAAATTGTGTAGCATATACCAGGTACCTGACAAATGCGACGCGAAAACGAAGAAAACTGAAACTAAATTTAAAAAGAACGGTTTCGAAAACTGAACTCGGTGCCTCACGGCCCGAGTAAAAAGAACGGTTCCGAAAACTCAACTCGGTGCCTCACGGCCCGAGTAATAAGTGATAGTTTGGCAGTTTTTTAAAAAGGCGGATACATAAAATTAGGCATTAAAAGCTGGGCATCATTACAGTTTTCTATCGTGTTCGTTTAACACGGTTAAAAACTAACTACTGTTTTTAAACTCCAAAGAGAAACGTTTGTTGATACAATGTGAAAGAAAGACTGAAGAGCTTGGAAAAGCTCTCTATATTTAAAATGTGAGCTAAAAAGATTTGAGGGTTAAAACCTAAGTCCTGCCTTCTCGGCGCCTCTTGTGAGATCCGCCCAGCAAAACTCAAAGAAACCACTCTCCTGATTCTTGTTACAGGAAATTAATTCCTTTATTACGAAAGAGATTTACATCCACAACATAAACGTAAATACTCTTTTGCTGTTGGTTGGTTACGTCAATTTTCAGGGTTTTAGGGCTTCCTTCTTTGGAGACCATCTTCCTTTCGATACCAATGTCCATTATCATGAACTCTTCAGTTCAATGGATTTTAAACAACCGACAAGAAATAATATAATAAAGCAAAGAAAATTTATTTGCTCTTTAGATAAACGTAGGCTCCTAATACAAATTTTATACGTTAAAGGTTTAATAAATAAGACAGTTTTTCCTCTTCTATTTCTATAGATAACATCACTTTTTCAAATTTTATTATTATGTCCCCCAAAAATATTCCAGAAATAAAATCAAGTGAAACATTTTTCATTATTTTAGTAGAATACTTTCTCCTAGTGATTTCTATATAACATTTTCCAAAGTTTAGTCAATACATAGTCAATCAAGCAAGGTTTACCAAATAGTTTTCCCGCTAATTATTTTTCCATATAGTCATTCGTCAATTTCTGGTCCATCTCTTCAATTGCTTTACTGTCGCGGCATTCAGTTTACACGCAACGTTGTATACAACGCGTCTTCGCAAATTACGTGTTCTTATTTTCATGGATCCGGCGTGAACGGCCGTTACTAAGTATTTTGCGGTGGTGCCGGCGCGTCTTGATTTCACTAGGACACCTGAACCCGAATTTCCGCTATTTGCGTCACAATGATAGAGAATGATGCTAGATTTAGAAACGACGGCTTTTAGTAGACAGCTGGACTGCCACAACGTGTTTTGGGGTTTGTCACTTGGGAAACCTATATCAAAAAGAAACATATTTAAAAGTGAGTATATGCACTAATTATGATATGTATTACATGGTGGGTGGCTCCTCCTAAAATGGTCTACAATTGGTATAGGATTTAATGGGGCCGAAACCAATTGTAGAATTGCACACGTTTTAGGTATCCTACTGATGAACAGTTACTGATTTGCATTTTATTTCAG